>NAOQ01000895.1:9215-24106 GCA_002751075.1 Ichthyophonus hoferi
AAAAAAAAAAAAAAAATTAAGAACAAATATTGGTGTCCCTAATTATTTGGATATCAAGCATTCAACTTTTAAATATTATCCTATCATCGGGGTCTTTTCTTGTATAGTATCCTATAACAACCAACTTTCATTGGTTGGAGATAATAATCAAGCATTTTTAATAGTACCCATTTCTTATAAGGAATCCATTAATTTCTTAGTAACGATAAGTAGATCCCATGATAATCGCAGATTAGCACTTCCAATCAACCCAATAGCAGCATTTCATTGGTTTTATTGGGACTAAATTTCTCACCAGACTTAGATAGATTCTTTCTTATTATCGTTATCACATATATGGCTTCAGTTAGATTTGTTAATTAAGGACAATAATAAATCGTGGGCAATCATTCTTCTTATTGGTCTGTAGCTGGATATTAAGTATACCATTATTGCATGGCATGATAAGAGGATTACTCACAATGCATGTCATTGGATGGTTGTTAACGACTAACCATAAGATAGGATCTGATGGGGCCATAATCATGGTGATGGTAATAGTAACAGTAATCAGGTAGCATTTAATTATACTGGCCAATAAGAAGAGAAGCTATGAAACCCAAAAATATATTAGAGATAAAAATTAACAAATTGCACCCATTGGTAGGTAGTTACAGCTGTAACTGTTCATTCAATAATGAGTATAGTATGTAGGGCTCGGCCCCAGACTGAGAACACATAACAGACTAGTATGATAGTATGTATGTTTACACATCACTATCACTCTGGCCACTATGGTAATTCGTATGCTTGTATCTTCTTTACAAAAAAACATATTATGATGCACCTCCTATACCATACCTTATCCATTTTATACATGCATATAATATACACATATCTAACCTTGACTGCATATAAACTATTCGTAGTTAATATTCTTTTTCTTCTGCAAACAGTATAGTTTTTGGCGAACAGTTTTTATATATGCCTTTCAAGTGAAAAAAAAAAAACAGTAAAACGGTTATATACAAATATAAATTAATACGCATGTATGTATGTATGTATAGATGTATCCGTACTATATGTGGTAAGATCATTGTAAGTCTAGGAAAGAATCAACTGTAAGTGAGTCTATATAGTAAAAGGTATAGCAGGGGGGTCCAATAACTAGGGCGCACTCTAGGGAAATTCACATGTACTCTAGGGGGCTATAGAGTATATAGATATCTTTTCCGTCATATCTGCTACATAGAGTCTCTGTGCAGGGGTAGCAACTAGCCAATGAATCTGTTGGAAGGGTAAAGAGAATGGATTAGATTGGGCTAGGATCACCTATTGTACCAAGATATAAGAAATACATTACCACAGAGTATATATATATACATAGTATAGTATGGTATATCTATATAGGGTAGTATCTATAAATATCCACCAGTACCTTCTTGCCATGGTCTACTTTATGGACCAATTGATGGCTGACTAGACCAACATAGCCGCTATCTTCATTCTCATTGGCTGGCTTAGTGCCATCTATATTTCCACCAATGACTGAGTCGTCAGGCTTGGCATTTAAATCCCATAGGCAGAGAGAGCGATCATTGCCACCTGATACTACACGAGATGATGCCATTGGCTGATTCTCATTGATATGATTGGGAACAAAGCACACACTGGGAAGAAAGGGGAGGGATTTAATTGGCTGTAGGTTCATTTTAATTATCACCTGTACCAACCCAAATGTATTGATAAAGGAGGGCCAGATTGTAACTGGTTTGCAGGGGGGAGGGTGTATGGTCATCTTATATAGAATAATTATATTATAGCCATTGGACAATAGTAATGAGCTAAGGGAGGGAGTGTAAAACTATTTAATTCCTAAATCAGACACCAATGGACACATTACAAATCCCCCTAAGCCTCCTATAGAGCAATTCTATACACGAAGAAACTGTAAATTGATTGGACAAGAGAAAATCATATATACTATATCAGCAACAAACACATATATAAGCCTACATACACACGTCATCCCCATCTCCCTCTCCCTCTCACCCACCTTGCTACCCCAGCATGGTGTCCACCATAGAGTACACTCTCCAAGAAATATGACCGGTCTACCTTATTGGATCCTTTCTTGGTGCCTGTAAGTGTAGGAAGGTATAGTAGGTTAATAGGTTAATAGGTTAATAGGTTAATAAGCTAATAATACGGTGGTATAAGGGTAGGATAGTCTAGCAGGATAGTATCATAGGATAGTATAATAGTAAAGCAACATCGTTATATATAGTAGTATATATAGCTAGAAAAGGGATTTATAGACTTGTACAAAACTATACAAATGTGATTATTGGCATCTTAAATTATAATATATATATCTTATTATAAATAAAACCCAATGGCCGTAAGTTTTTACCAGAAACAGAGGAATCAGCAAAAACAGCGGCAGAGCAATTGCCCAATCCAACAGCACACCGACCACCCGACACAGCCAATGAGTACACAAAGGGAGGGTTGATGCCAGGCTCTGATTGAATAGAATCATGCATATTAGCCTATTGATATTGGTCATGAAGGAATATGATTGGCTTAAATATACAATATTGCCATGGCCTACTATGTATAGGTCAATAGGCGCAAAGAAGTAAAAGGCTTCACCAATCAGTTCATAACCCAATATCACTTAATATATTTCTATATATGCTGACCAATCAATATCTTCTAAATTCATCCAATCCCTTCATCTCTAGCTTTACACTCCTGTCTTACCAGCCCCAGGTGCCTTGATTTCAGACATATCAATAGACTGGATTGGTCGACCCTTGGAGTAATCCCATACGTGTATCATCGAATCAAAACCCCCCGTTAAACACTATGTGATAAGTTATATTAGTGGCTGACATTTTAAAACAAGACATATGATTGGGTGTCAAGTAAGACACTAACCATCATTAGCCTACATTAAAAACCATAAAATACAATACGAAAAATTGATTCACCTGCATAGCGAATAAAAGACCCAGATGTCCTTATATTCAATCATAAGCCTAGCTGGCACCTGATAATCATAACAACCCTATTATAAATTAAACCTGTAATGATTGGTGAATGCACCTTAACCTACCATATATAGTTTATCTTACCTCCCATCTCCTGCCTGGCCTGAATGCCACACTACTACAGATATTAGTGTGCAGGCGACTAAGGGTTTTGTACTTCTTATTGGTGCTTAGATCAACTATGTGTACCTGTGGACCAATACAAGTCGCGGGTTAAAAATAACTACTAATTCATAACCTGATATATAGAATTAAGCTAGATTTAACGTTAACGTTAAGCACTCCCTGGTGGATCAAGGTTTACATAATGAAATGGTTACTATGCAAGATGAAACATAGGCCAAAGAATAAATAGATATGTATGCAAAACCATTTACATATACCAATAGCGAGCAATAGATACAAATATTAAAAAATAATGACCATACATCGCCTGTATCATCTGCTGCTGCAAGATAATTGGCACCTTGGGATATGGCAATGGAGTTAATCTCATCTTTATTGTATTGATACTGGCGTGCTGACTGGCTAAGAATCATGTCTTGTGATCTCAGATCAAACATGTGTACAGTCTGATTAGGGGATGAATAAATAAAAGGGAGTTCAAAGAGAGAGGTAGAATCAGATTAGTGTGTATAGTAATATAGTAGTATAGTGGAATAATAGTATAGTACTATAGTATAGTAGGATAATAGTATAGTAGTATAGTAGTATAGTAGTAGGATAATGGCATAGTAGGATACTAGTATAGTAAATACATGTACATATAAATACAAATACATGTCGGCTGTAAAACTTACCTTCTCTGTGGATAGATATACAATATCACTTGATGCCCCCCAAGCTATACTATAAAATATCAGTGGGTTAATATCTAATAATATGCTCATTTTAAAATTTATCTCATTTTTAGTGCTGCTTTTTAATTTTATTACTCTTATTGCTACTGGATAAATGTCTGGTTTAGAATTTATGTATATAAAAATGTATTAGACGGTATATTAGCAGCCGTATTTTATTAACTTTTAATACATAAATAAACCAATAGGTTTACATACTTATAAATATATAATTATATCTAGGCTGAATATAAAAGCCAATGTACATGTGCATCCTTGTGTTGTTAAACGTATATGCTTGTATATATATATATAATAGTATTATAAATAGCCTCTTCCATATTAGTTCAAAGAGAGAAAGCATGAATTCCAGAAATACCTACATACCTACATACCTAAATAGATACACCCATATATATACCCATGATATCTTACCTAGTAACTGGAGTTTTATCAGCAGGTTTTATCCCCCTCTTGCATCTCCCAGAAGAAAGATCCTATATAACGAACAATAATGAATAATATTAATAATAAAGAGGATTGATGATAAGACAAAACAACAGAAAGAGCAAGAGAAAAAACAAAGAAACTAACAAAGAAGATGGAAAGGAAAGGAGAGTATTACCCATATTCTAGCGGTGGCATCTTCGGAAGAAGAGGCTAGGAGGTCGGGATTGGTAGGACATGTTGTTAAAGATAATACAGAGTCAGTATGTCCACAGAGATAACCTTGGTGATTCATAGTTAGTTAGCACTATAGGGATTATGGTGGGTGGATGATTGTTAGGGAGACTGGAGGGAGGGAATGTGAAGGTGGAACGGTAATTATGTACACATATTATATGGTATTGTACATGCATGTATTTATGTTTACTTAAAGATAAACATTGTGAGTCCTGGTATAATTATATATTAATTAGTCTAATTAGGGTAAATTAGGGTATTAGATTAATTAGTTAATTAATTGGTCTAAATTAATCTGATTACGATATTGCTATTAATAAACAACAGTAAATAAATTATACATAGATATAATAATATTTATCTAAACGTAGTCAAATTATGTTTATTATTATATTAATATTAATATTAATTATTCTACTTGTGTATGAGTCTACTATTAATTGTAATTAATGTACTGATAAAGTAACATTTCTCTTTAATCTTTAGATATGAGTTTTCTGTACTCCACAGATCCGTCGTTGATATACAGTATATAACCCTATTGAGAAATGCAGTCATAGTTTTGTGATAGAGGACACTGCTTCCAATATTTCATTATATTATCTTACGTTGTATTATGTTATATTATGATATGACATGATATGATATATTATGATATGTTATATTATATTATATATATATATGTGGGCTATGGTAGTATACAGTTGACACATTGTTTTAAAACTGTATTTTATATCTGATTTTTCATTAACAAATGCTTACACTGAAGCAATTTAGCTAGTTTAGATTAGGGAAATTACTGATGGTAGAAATTGACATTACTAGAAGGAATATCTCTAGTTAATTAGAACTACTGTGGGTAGATTTTATTGGCTTCCAAAATTAGCAGACTATGGAGCCCACCTTATGAGCATAATTATATATATATATATGGGGGTTTCCATCCAAATGATTAGTTTCGCAATCAAAAGTAAAAGCTTGCCCATCAAAAGTTTATTTGCCGATCAAAATATAATTTATATATATTTATTCTCCTTTTGATCGGGAATTTTTTTAATTTTGATTGCAAAGCTTATCATTTGGATCGATTGAAAACCCCTATAATTTCATATTTGATTAAAATTAGTCCACAGATATGATACTAGGTCAGTAACATCATAATTATCCTTTCAGGTGAAGTGCACGATAACTCTAGTATTTACTGCGTTAATGTATTCACCTGTGTCAAAAACGGAAGATTCTGTTAAACAGATATTGTGTGCAAACCATGTGTTTGGGTTTCAATCAACATATACAGATATATGTTTGGTTTTCGCCAAGGTTTACTCAGCGAATATAAATTAATAAGCAACTCCATGACATCTAAAATGGAAATTCCAAAAAGAAAATATCTACAAATTAACAATATGATGAATTGTATTGCTCCCGACTATATATCTACATATAAAGCCATGCGAAACAGAAACCTATTTGCAATTTTTTAAAACAACTTTAGCAACCAATTGCACAAATAGTGTAGTCGTTATATAAAGCATTTACAACAATTAGGGGAAATATTTGACAATACTTGCCCACATATTACACACCTAGAGCATAAAATCCTGCTTATTTATATGAATTACATTAGCCTTATATATAGGAAAATTTGATTGAAATTGATTGACCGCATGCCGTTTAATAACCTCAATAGATTGGTGCACATAAACAAAATAAACAAATAAGCAATAAGTATTTTAACCACATATTTGTTATGTGGTAAATAATAATCATACAGTATTTATTACATCCGGTTGAGCTGTAATATTATAATACTATAACTACCACATGTCCACCATATAGCAAGACATAAAGAGACTGGTATTTGCAGAAGCCGTTAGTATTATAATATAGTATTACAAACAAATATTCCTTGTTAAAAACACTCAGGGAACCTTTCCGGTGCGCAGAACAAATAATAAGAGACAAAAATAAAGAAGAACAGAGTAGAAGAACACTTAAATAGAGAGGTGTAGTTTTTATATATAGTAGACTATATTGGAGGTTTAGCGCTAGTGGTAGGTAGGTAGGTACTTGACAAGCAAAAACATTTACATTGGGTATATCAGACTTTTCTTCTAAGTGATAAATCTATGACAATAAAAGTTAGATAACATCTTACATATATATTATTTTACAGTGTATTTGGGATCTGAGAGTCATATACCTAAGCATGGGTGGAAGAACCGCATACATATTCTTATATATACTCATACATATTAAGAAAATCTAGGCAAGATTAAATACTATATCCACACACGGAGAGTTTTGTAAGCTACGTTTATAAATATTAATCTTAGGTAATATCATTTTAAAAGACGATACTATAAGGTAACTAACTAGAGAATACAGTCTGTAAAATGTATGGTCATGCCGCAAAAAACATGTGCACTCATAGTCAGCTTTGGTTAGGTATAGCTATATAGCTGTATTTGACATAGGTAAAGTAGCTATAGATTTAATTATCTAGTTAATTAATGCTGAGTTTTGAAGTATTCTTTTCATAAAATGTTATATAAATATCCAGTAGAAAAAGGTTCGGTCTGAGATATATTGGAGACTCTTGATTCTGAAGTGATACTGAACGAAGGCTGTACAGTTTTTATTCTATATGCTCTACTTAAAATAGTCAGCTGCCACCCTGAATATGGATGAGATAATTATAATTACTACACAGGCTGAATCAGCAAGTGTTTAAACTACAATTACTGTCATCTGGCCGGAGGAATTTATGAGAGCAATTAGCCAGTGACATCATAGTATACATTAGGTTTTAGCCAATTGTGGTTATGTTATTTTATTTTAATATAGACTTGGTGTTCATATCTCAAATGATATGATGGTATTATTTTTTTTTAAAAAAAAAGTACACGAAAGCTTACATATGTTTTAATAGAATAGTTTAGTAATCTACATGCATTGTAATTTATAACAATAGAAATAAAATGTATTATGGATGGACCACATACTTAGGCATAAGCCCACCTGGAAAAAGTTATCTCTAAAGTATGTATAGTGTATGCACACAGGAATCTCTATTGGGATTTGTTGTTACACACTACTACAGTGGACCAATTATAAATAGAAACTGATCCCTGACATAGATCATCTGTGCAGATATACTATGATAACGGTATAGGTAAATTAATATATTTAATAAAAATCTTCTGGTTAAATTAGTTCACTGAAGCAAAACCAAATAAAATATAATAATAATATTAATTTATAGTATAGATTGAAAGGGTATTTATATTAAAATTGAAAATAATGAATCAGACATCCAAGGAGGTTTAAAAGAAAGAGCATAAATGATAGCCTTGGTTCGTTTATAAACTTTCGTGGCAGATTCGTATATAGCGATTTCTATTTTCAAATATCACATTTTCAAGCATATGTATGGTTATTTTTAAAATAATATTTTTATATGCATATTCAAATACAATAATTATATGTGTAGATAATGTTTCTGGTTTACAATGTAAATGTACTATAGCATATATTAATGAATTATATGCCAGCCCATTTTACCCACGTCACCCACGATCGCTCTCTGCGGCCAATAAGTAGCACGGAAATAATTCGATCGTCCCATGGCATAGAACACCCTTGATTACTGAATTCCAAAGTGCAGGGGGCTTTAGATAAGGTCTGCAATTAATACCACCAGAATACCAATATTGACTGATATTTTAAAAATAAACAATAAAAATTTACAGACTTATTGTTTTATCTAGAATAAACTACGTACATTGTTGCTAATCATTTTTTTCTATAATTTATTAATTATCATATTGGCCGTTTGATTTGGTTTGTATTTTCATGCGGTTGGGGTTTCATCTTTTTCACGGGGTTAAGTAAGACACGGTCGATTTCGATGGCATGAATCAAGATGAAGTGCGTTGCATTGGATATTTACTTTTAGATAAACAATACCTCGATTACAATTTTACACAGATTAATTATTACAAGTTTAGTAAAATAAAAATAAATTATAATTGAATACTTTATGGTAATTTTGTTTTATACGCATAATCAACCTACCTGTAAGAACTACCATAATAAGGATCATCACTTTGCCATACTTCTGCCACTTATCGCATTCAATACTGAGATAAATTCTTATACATTCCTTTGCCGCAATCAATCAGTGGGCGCTATTCTATAGAAATTATTCGAAATGCAGGGTAGACCAATTAGAAATAGGTAACTGATTGGTGGACTAGAGATGGCATTTGAGGTATGTCAATATAAGCCTGTCCACAATAAACATACGGGCACTTGAAGTGAATAGGGAAGCTTGCAAGTAGACGGTTGTCCTTTGGGACAAACAGAATTATTACATTGATTGCAAAGTAGAAGTCTCTGTAAAATAAAAGGACGAAAACAAAGCAAACAAACATGATCATGATTGCTAAAGTTCTCTTACTTCTGGCCTTTGTCGCTTGTAGCTATGCGATCACTATAAACGTGCCGGTTGGTAGTGACATAACAGCTATCATTGGCAACGCTACTGAAGGGGACACTATTGTTCTATCTGATGGTATCCATTATATAAATTCAAGCATTGTATTTGATAAGGGGGTGATCTTCAAAGGTTCTTCTGCGGCTATCCTTTCGCCAGCTCCTGACATTGACAAAGTGATGACCCTTGTTACCTCCAATTTAAAGGTCAAAATTGATGGCATAACTATTCAAGGCAGAAACAATGGTTCATATTGTAACTTAGCCTCACCCTACGCTCTTATGGGAAACTATACTGTTGATCTTGTAAACCCCAACATAGTAGACGGTGTTATCAATGTAGAAGCTGATTTGGGTCATTGGTTTACAAATCGTTACGTGTACGATGTTTATTTTGGTAATTGCTCTAACCTTCTACATGGACTCGGCACAACAAATGTATCAATACCTATGTACGAGTTTGTTGTTTATGATAACTGTAAAGCTTCTGCTTTCTTTTCGGTTATTTTTACAGAAATGGCCTTTTGTGGCGTGACCCCTGATAAAGTTTCTTATCCAACGTGGCAACAGTACATTGCTGACATTACAGTCGAAATGAAAGAGTGGGTCATCAAAGTTACTAACACTACATCTCTTCGTAAAGGTGTGGATCGGACAGGTACAGGTATATCTAGATTATCTGTTCTTATTAAAAATACAGGAGATGTGGTGGCCACCATCGCTATCACCTATGCTTCAACTGATTTCCAGGCTCAAATCACAAGGCTCGGTATTAAAGAGGCCGATGCTGTTAATACGTCTATCATTGAAATTACTATGACCTTGCCTTCTCCCTACACTGTTATTAGTAACTCAAGCGGACCATTAGTCATGACCAACATGAACGATAATAGCGCTGTTGCTAGTTTGTGGACCAGTAGCTTAGCATGCGACATGGTACCTTCACTTCAGTATTGTAATATTACAATCAACATGACTGTCAAGGCTTGTGATCTGACAGGTCAATATAAAATTAAATCCATACCAGTTAGATGCCAAAATAGCAGTCTGCATGATGATACTTGCCCTAGCTTGCTTCCACTGTCAGCTAACATTACCTTCTTTATTAGAACAAACAACTTCTGTCGTGTTGAGTTACTCAATATGACAACCATGCTTAACATGAGCGTCATACTTCGTCCAAACGATACTTATATTGAGCAACGTCCCACCAACGTGTTCACTCTGGGAGAGATGTCATATTGGTCTATCCGCATTCAACCCAATAATTCCTTGGGCATAGGGATAAAGAGTGCTGTTGTAACAAAATTTGTGCGCACTTCAGATGGAAACTGCAACCCTTACACTGCACCTTACATAAATATTATGGGACTTAACCAGACGTATAATAACCTGACAAGCCCCGTTGAGATAAACAACAACATACCTATTACAGCTGCCGTAGCTTGTGCATCATCCATTACAAATACGAATGCTGTTGTCTTTTATTGGACCGTATTAGTTGATTACGTAGACAGTAGTCGACGCCGTCGTCGTCGTGATGTCCAAGCTGCACAAAAATCTGGTGAACTTGAGGCAACAAGTGATATTGGCGTTATATACGCCGACGAAGATTTAACTGCAACCGATGGTCAGGAGGTGGGGTCAGCTGGGTCTTCAATGAGCAAAAAGAGTGTTATTATTATTGTTGGTACAGCTCTGTCCACAGTCCTCTTCTTCTTGTGTTGCTGCTGCGCTTGTGGCGGTTTAATTTTATATCGTCGCAACCAGAAGAAGAAAGAGAAGGAGATTTATATAACAACAAATCCTCCTTCTTCTACTTCTCAGATGCAAATGTTTTCTGTTCCAATTGGAAGTCAATCCAACTACAATCTACATAAAACACAACTTTAAACATTATAAGTGATATCTATATGGAAAAAAGACTAGCTATCTTGTTCTCCCCTTTATTATTACAACCACATGATTAGATAACAATAAAAATATATGTTGGCAGGGTTTATACTTTGATGGTCACTGGTTGGCCATATTGTCTGCTGTAAAAACATATAGATCATCCTTCCTGGTATAGAATACACCCCATTGTCCTAATGTTATTTTCATCTCGAAGGTTTCTATCATTATGATCCCTGGTAGACTACTGTATAACAGTGCGATTCAGAAGATATAAGCCCTCGTCTTTGATATGGAATATTTTAACTTATTGTTGTTTGATGGTGCCACGGATTTTATACATTTGACCCCAGATGCATAACTCTGTATGTCGAATAAAGGGAATGTCTGTCCGACTATATTGCCTATGCTTTCAAAATAGTTTGTTTGACCCAAGTCTGTGAAAATGTGGCTTTATTCTTTACTTTGATATGTTTGACCTACCGCTGTAGCTCATCTACTTTACGCCTTCTAAGCATGTACCTTTCTCATACTATTACTTTGCTTCATCAAATTTAGTCATATATGTTTGCATGAAGTAGTAAAAGTTAGCTACCATATCATAATATAATCTTAGGCTTTGATGATGCATGCTTTGACAATTCTCTTGTGTTCTCTACGCGTATATTATGTATGTGGATACATATCTTATTTTATATAGTTTGGTTTATAGTGGTACCTGGTTTACTGGTATATCCTTAGGTTTTTCTACTTCCACTACATACAGGTATTAACCAAACCACTAATTTATTAATACTATCAACATTCTGCATTGCTTCAATAGCCGCATCACATCTCAATAGTCATGCAATAAGTGGTCTGATTAATACCTTTATGGATGTTGTCGGTACCGCCTGTGTAGAATAATTAACATATAATAGCGCAGAAACTCCCTACAAGAGCACGCTATTAATTAATATCGCATCTATATCTATCTCCATCTCATATAATCATATTACCTGTTAGTAATTATATTATTATTCACACTAATTTACTGATGGCACATTATAGTTGAATTATTTCCTAAACTGAGTAGCAATAGTAGTAGGAAGGATGTGTAACATTACATGTCATTGAAGCGCAATAAGAGCACACCACACAAATATGTAATAACTTTCATCCATGTTGCAAATGAATATTTTGATACTAAAGGTTTGCAAGATAACAAGACTGAGAACTTCAAATAATTATTATAATAAACATTATTGTTATTATGATGACTATTATCAGTTTTTTTATTTATAGCAATCTGCGTTAGATGCTAATAACGTATCTGCAGGTTTAGGGTGTCCAATTAGAGTGGAATTGTTGTTTGCAGGGATAACAATGGAACTCTTAGACAACTCCAATGTGTACTTTATAGCGAGCGGAGTAGGTTAAGAAACAGTAAGCGATGTATGTGTATATTGTATTATTGTGTTACTTGTAACGTGTGCTACACTGACAAGTTGAGGTAGAATTTGTGCCCTAATTAGTTTAGGTGGAAAGGCACCAATTGCACAATGTGAATGATCTGATAAAGGCGCTAAATCTAATGTATATAGTGTACGATATTGGAATTGAAAATGAAAAAAAATCTGTAGTAATAGACTATGTGACTTCCATTGGGTGTTCACGCTTATGATTAAATACTAATACAGAAGTAGACACAACAATAGATTTTAAAGTAAGTAATGATATTTATAAAACACAGATCAAGTATTTCTAAACATCAAAGAGATTATATATATATATATAAGTAAACAAAGAGATTTGTTAGCAATTTGAGAGGATACAAGGCTTTGTTTATACTGGATTGTTTCTCTAAATTTATTCGCTTGTTTTGTTTTGTTTTAATCTTCAAGGTTTCCCAATCTTTTTTTATTGGGGATGCAACTATGCTGAATACTTCAGTCAAATTGAAATGGTCAAATTTGTTCTTATTGGACGATGTCTTTTGTAGATCTACCACCTCAACTAAGCCTTGAGGCTGGCCCAGCGAACTCAGCTATTAAAATACAATATTTTAATGGGGATCCGGAAGCCAACCTAACGTATATAAACTCAAATTGGATATTTAGACTAAGCAAGGGATCCCCATAATATTTTTTAAATAAAATTTAGTAGTAATGCGCGGGAGGGTTAGTATTTTTAACAGGATTGCATCACAATTGTAGCCGCACGGGCAGCCTGATAAGATATAGGTTCAAGGTTGTATTCCCATAGGTAGAAAATTAGCCAATAGCTACAGCTATATAGTAATTTGATTGATTGGATCTACATTTACCTATAGGCAACCAATCCTATGCCTTACCATATTCCCATAATCCATATCTTATTATTATGACATACATGCCGATCTGATCAGATCCCAATGTGTATAATGGGCCCAGTGTATTCTACATTCTACAATTGGTGTTTATAATATGTTTTAACGTAATAATAAATAAACACACAATGATCTACTTAACAATTACTATTTTATTTAATACGAAAAAAAACCATAAAAAGGGTCCGCCGAGTAGTACATGCTAGAAAAGCCAGCGCAGCCGCATTGGTGATCTGAGTATTTCTGTTGACACTCTAACATTTCAGCCAATGGAAGAGCAAGACAGTTAGCTGCGAGTGAACACGCACGTAGTTCGGCTGACATTCTGATAATAAGGGGTTTCTTATTGGTTAATTGTTAATATAACCTTCTCCACCAGGCAAATTGATTTGTCAGTACATAATGTGAGGTAATTGGCTACTGAGCCTTCCAATAAGGGTATATTGGATTATTGAGATAAGATCAGACCATTCTAGTGGGCTAGTGATCTTGTATGAATTGTATTTGCTAATCCGGATCTTAGTTATCTTAGTGTCTTCTACTATTTATTTAAACTTGTGAAGAACACAAGCATAAAACTTCTTAACTATATTGCAAAGAAAAATAGTAATTGAACGAAAATGTCCGTTAGACTCATAAGCGCTTTGGCTCTTTATGTAGCCCTAGGAGAAGCTGCAACCGTTAGCATTACTAACCTAATTACATTTAACGGCCTAGACTATGCTATGGCCGACAACACTATGCCTAATGCGGATCCCATAGGTGGCTGTGATCTTAATCAATACGAGCTTACGGACGGGTGGGAGGTAGCCGCCGACAACGAGGATACCAAAGCCGTTTTAATATCTGCTCGATTCCCTTTCAGGTATATTTGTAAAGTTACGGCATCAGGTCAAGGCTATGCGTTTGGGTTTAATGAGCCTAATTGTACGTCTGATATGCTTGCAAATGTCACCGTAGGTACCCAACAAATGTTGGGCGTGCAAGATGGAAAGTGTGGTGCATTGATACTCAGCAGAATAAGTACGAGCACCACCAACACGTGGCCTCAGCAAGAAAACATAACCAACATATTCGAGGTAGAGGATGGGCACCAATATGCAGTTCTTGACAACACACCTGCTGACCAACTTTATTTGGAAGAACTCTGCGAAGATCAAGCCTGTTGTCAAAATGTCGGCATGAAAATTAACATGGGATGGGAGCTTGCTACAAGTACTATGCGTGGATTTACCGATGCCGCTCGTCAACCTTGGGGGACTTACTGTACCAACGGCTGGTCTTTTTCAGGCGAGGAATGTAACTCTACCCTTATTAACACCAAAGAATATACTGCTGTAAGATTCTGTGATCAGAGGGTTCTAATCAAGCGTATACCCATCGACTGTGTTTCTAGCTGGACCGAGTGGTCCGCGTGCTCTACTGGTTGCCCCTCAGTTAGAAACCGCACGCGTACTAATATCACTCAGCCGGCCCAGTTTGGCGGTGTGTGCGTAATGACTGAGACAAGTCAGAGTGACTGCCCCCAGTCAGGTTGCACAACCTCCACCTCCTCTGCAGTACCTACTACCTCTGCAGTACCTACTACCTCTGCTG
>NAOQ01000896.1:3700-17469 GCA_002751075.1 Ichthyophonus hoferi
TCAGAGATAGGATATGGTATGATAGAATGTGATATAATGTAATATATACAGTGCACATTATGTTATCCAAACTATAATCCAATCATTGGCGTCTATTTTTATATCCCTTTCTAAAAAATGAATCTTTTTGGTTTTTGCAGTGACTCGCTATCATTATTATTTTTAGATGTTGTAGCACGTTCAATCTGTTAGAGTAATTCCTTGCTTAGTTATTTGCATTAGAATATAACGTCTATTCTATTTATTTATTATCTGCTATTAATCAAATAGTAGAATTTTTCTATCAGCCGTACAAAATAATGATTCAGATTGGGATTAGTCTCTGTAAATAGTAATATATTTGATCTACAGCTTAATCCAAACACAATTTTATTGCATACACGTGTTTACAAGTACAAATTAATTACTATGTAGTTGAGACGGAGCTTCTAGTTTGGTCTACATGATACTCCACCACTGATATGGTAACGGCTTAAGATAGAGACTGGGTATATTAATATCTACCCTATATTTTCCTTCTATTATATCCTATATTATACCGTGTTCTCTACCCTATATTTACTGTAAACACTCCATTCTATTATGATTTAATATAAAAACCAATCGTATTGTGATTAATATTACTAATATAATATTTGACCAATAGGGCATCCTAGGCCTATGTCAGATCTTTGTATTACCCCAAGTGAAAGTATATTACTAGTAAAAAAGGTAAGAGGGTACATATAAGATAGTATATGCGTGTATGTATGTATGTATGCATGTATGTATAATATTATATAATGTACATGTGTATGTATGATAGCATGCATGCATAGGTGTATGTATATAAGCTTGCATAACATTATATAGTATATAAGCATGATATAGCATGATATATCACATCTCTGTGTGTGCATTACTGTATGTCCAATAATACCCTATAATGTTGGAGCATGTGTAATCTATTATGATGATTCCTTAATTAATTTATTGTTTGCATTAGAATATAACGTACATTCCATTTATTTATCATCTACTATTCAACAAATGTTAGAAATTATCTATCAAGCTTATGTAGTAGTGATTCAGATTGAGATTAATTTGTGTATACCATACAATGTTAGACGTAGAACTTAATCCGAACTCAGGCTCACTGCATTACATGCATTTAGAATGGTATACGTTAACTACCGTGCGATTGAGGTAGGGCTTGTAGTTTTGTTTACACTGTAGTCTGCCACCTGACGTGCATCACTGTTAGGGTCACAGTTTAAAATAAAGTCAGGGTAAATTATGTTTGCTTCATGTGCTACCATTTTAATCCAATTATTTTCCAATTATAATCTTATATTATATTTTATATATACAGGCGGAAATTCTTGAGAATACCGTGATTACACTGGAGACTGAACTAAGATCATTGGAGGATTGTCTAAGTCGCCTTTTAAAACTATGGGGAGAACCAGTAAGAATGTTATGTTATGTTATATTGTGTTATATTATATTGTATTGTACTATATTGAATTGCTTTATGTTTATATTGTATTGTATTGTATTGTGTTGCATTATATTATATTATATTATATTATATTATATTATGTTATATTATATTATGTAGCATTATTTAATTATATTGCATTATCATAACATCTTAGCCCACCCTATTACAGGCTTTACACTGTAATAGCGAAGATGACACCGGCTCCGCCCTCCTCCAAGGATACTATTAACAGTAGTGACTCTGAAGGTCTATTCAGAGGGGAAATATATTTTAGTTTCCGTGGGCCAGCCACACTAGACTCCCCTATTGACACCACATTAATAGCTAGCACCAGTTAGTATATAGTGCAATATGTTGTGAATATGTGTAATACATTACATTGATTCCCTATTATGCTTATTTATTATATGCTATTAATCAGTATTGTGTAGCTAACATGTTTGATAATAAGAAGTATCTATCAAACTTACATAGTAATGATTCAGATTGAAATTAATTCCTGCTGTATAGCTAATATAATCAGGTTGACCACCTGCCCTACCAATTTAACCTTTTAAATGTTTTTTACTAATTCTCGAGGTTGGTAGTAATCTTAATAGTTCATATGATCGATTAATTTACAAATAGCTGTTATTATAATATTTATTTAGTTGGCTATTAACTGATAATCACAGAAATTGGTTAGTTTGCTCTTAATTATCCAGGGATTAAATTATAATATATGGTTATTATGTTATTAGATACATGGCAAATGTTTGGTAAAAGCAATTAGTTGATGGCCATTTATCTCATCATGGTTTTTAAATAGGAATTATGGATTCTGAAGGGCCAATCAAAGTGAATAGTAAGAAGTTTTCAATGAAAGTTTATACATATGTTGGGTAAATGTTCTATACTATCTAACTTTTATGATTTGTTGACATGTATTCGTAAAAAAATATATTAATACATTTAACTTACATATGCATATGTTTACAATAAAACACCAGAAAAGACATACCCTTTCATACGGGAAATACAAGGTGAAAGACATTATACACAATATATTTTGTGCCCAGGAAACAGTACATTTTTAATAAGCACTGGAATCGAATTTAGCATTAATAGCCACATAGGAAACCAAACACAAGAATGTTGCTTGTTTCCAACAAGAATCCAAATCAATGATTTCATTCATAAACTTTGGTAAGAATGAGCACACTCAAAATGATAAGATAGCTGCTGTTGAGTAGACATATTTTTGTTGGGAATAATAAGTAGAGATAAGAGCATTCCTCTGAACTATTCGTTTAGAAGAAGAGGGAATACTGAATTAAGGAGCGTTTTAATGTGTAGTCTTTGCATACACGGAGTACAGATATGTTAAGATATATTTTGATTATTAAACAAGTCGACAAGACTTGTCTAGACAGGAATCCTAAGCAATGAGTTTTATGGACCCCAAAATATATGATCTAAAATGGCTTAATATATAATCACGAGGCCTCTGCCATTGGCTTATTCAATTTTGATCAATCGTCTTGGTTGGACTGGCATTTAACACCAATAGACTGCACTAGCTATTTTTTCAGACTACGTATGTGTAATAGTAATTGCTAATAATGTTAAATGACTATAGCTATATATTAGATTTGGAACTCCAATCAGGGGTACTTAGTGCTATTTCCAAGTTGTGATCTGGCAATTTACATTGTTGCTAGTATTAGGAGAAGTGCAACAGGAGTTAGTTAGTTGACCTTCTAGTATACGTATAATCGTCCCCTTTTTAATAAGGAAATAGTTTAAAATCAAAATCCCGAACTATCCTTGTGAAGAACACATTTGAGTATGCAGACAGGCCAGTAAATAAGCTGGAAACTATATAATGCCAGCTCAGTTCAGTTTATTAGTAATGACCAAAAAGATGACTTAATAATATCTTTTTTACATCTTAGTATGTGCCTTCATCCAAGACCCTCCTTCGCTCCGTAAGTGGAAGGAAGAAAACTTATGTTACTCGTTCTGCGTAATGAGCTATGCAGTCAACTATTCCGACAGGATTATTATGGCCCAGCCACCTTGCATTACTTCCACTGCAACTGCATATATTCACGCTAAAGCTGACGTAACTACTATGTCAGAAGCTCTTCAACTTGCTGCTGAAGAATCAATTGAACCAAAATTTTCAGCTCAACCTTTCGCATCAAAATGTATGTACAGCTAGAGGGAGTGAACATTTTCTGTGGTGCCCGTCTTTCCATTCTAGTTTCAGAAGGAATTACAAGTTTGTATCTTCATCATCTTATTGCGTCAAAACAGCGCATTATATCAGGGTTTAAAATTATGCCTTACCGTCACCAGTAAGACAGGATAAGTGAACGTCTAATCCAGACGCTATTTACGTTAGTATGAAGAATCTTGGTAAAAGACAACCACCAGGATAATGTTCGGACAAGATTGTAAAAATGTAGTTTTTGCCCTCTGTGCACTTCATTTTAGAAGGAAAGAAACAACAGATGGATTCAACATAAATTCTTTGGAAAAGAGTCCTTTGTATGCTCTCTAACTTTCATAAAATTCTTCCTAGCAGTGGACGCAACCACAAATTACAGCCGGCCAAACTAGACATAGAGGAACATTTCAAAACGGCAAGCTAGAAGAAAAAGAACAAAATGTATAAAGCCCGGATTGACGCCCAGGGCAACCATCAACGTCCCAACCTGGGACTACTATGAAATAGAGTCCCCATCCCCATATGCATTTTAATATCCATACAAGGCTCTCTAACAGTGGCTACAGCCTACAATTTATAAACGGCAAGCTAGGTGAAGAGATTAACATATGCCAGCATTAGGGAATTATGGATCCTGTTTTTTGATTTCAAGTATTTCAGAAAATTTCAATAATATTTTGTGTGCAGTTTATGCAAGATCAAGAAGCCATGATATGGCCTCATACAATCTACATTAGTCTTAAAATGGACCTTATCAGAACTGGACAGAGCCGACCCCAAACGAGTTCATTAAGGGTGAGTTTGATTCTAGTTTTTTATTACTAAGGTTAACATCTCTAGGTATATAAGGATGTAGGGGGGGTAGGTGGGGCACTGCAATTTTATGCCGGTAATTAGGATTGTTTTAATTTTATTAACAAAAGTATTTAACGTCAACACACCGATTCATAAAACCCCTTCCTGAAGCCAAGACTATAATTATGCTACTGGCTTTCAAGACTCTGTATGCTCCTCTTTGGAAGGAGTCTAAAAAGGATACTATAACTCTGTGGGAGTTGAGGAACGAAAATGAGGTCAAGAAATCCAAGGATTTCAAGAGGGTTAGCTGTATAGAAGTAGATGATAGTAGCGCCCCATAAAATAAAAAATATACACTCTCTGAAAGCATTCTAAATCCTAGCTCAACTCATGAACAGCAGCAAGACATCTTCACTGAAGATATAATCTTAAACGTAATCCATGTACATACCAAAATCAACCTTCAGTGAGTCGGTAACCTCTCCAAAGGTATGTGTGATTGTAGGGAGTGGGTGGGGAGGGTGGGAGTTAATAATATTTCAGCTACGACCAGCATTAGGCTGCATACTTCATGATGTCTTGTACTAAAAAGCACTGTTTATTGTTTGTTTCTATATATTTATTAGTGTCGTAATGTTACGCTAATATACGACTATTTACTTTCGCGATTAAATGATTTCGAGTCACAACCTCGTGCTGCTTTCTCTGATTGGTTACTGTTATCTAAACGTATTTTGATTGGAGATGCGGCACGTAAATTCTATTAGCGGCACAATACTTTTAAACAGATACTTAATCTCGGTATTAAAATACCGATTCGTCTGCGGCTCAGCATCGGGTTCTTACCATAGATCATTAGATCCAACACTTGCTTGTTATACGATAAGGAGTAGCATAGGCGGTTATACATATAATCGTACCCTTTTAGTAATAAAAATGTCTTAGAATATCTATACTCCGTGTACGAAAAGGCTCATGCTAAAATTCTCTCAAATTTGATATTTTCTTGCCTTCTAAAAGAATATAGGTTACAGGAACGCTCGTGTCTCTACTTATTATTCCCAACATGGTAGCAGAGAAAGCTTATATAGTTTATCATAGACACAAAACCTCTTAATTCTATTAAGTCAACTATCCAAGAATGCCAAAAACATTTCACCTCATCTGTACATTCTTTCAATGACCTCTACGTGTGGAGAATCAATTTTATTACACCTATACACTGTCTTCAAATCTGCATTTAAACCATCAACATTTCCAGCTTCAAATGACACTAGGGTAAAACGATTGGGCAGCATCCCGAGCCAGAGCAAGAGCCAGAGCGAGCAGGAATATTTAACATAGTGTGGTGAACTGTTTTCCTTTTTTCATTTTTTTTTTTCATTTTTTTTTTCATTTTTTTTTATTGGGTGCCATACTACAGTCATTTCTGAATGTTATTGGGAATTGTCTAGTTTATTTAGTAAACCACAACCCTACAGCTAAGTAGTCACTATGTTAAGGCTTCATATTCCTTTTTCATATTTTTTATGTCGTAGGTGAAATAATCGGCCTAAGCCAATAGAGTGTCAAAACAGGAATACTTAATTAATTTAGGCATTTCTTTATATAGCTATAATCATTTTATATTAAGAGCAATTATTATTACATATTTAGTCTGGGAAAATAGTTAGTGCAATTTATTGGCGTTAATTGGTAATCTAAGATGATCGATCAAAATTGAACCAGTGGCAGAGGTCTCGCAACTATGTAAATAAGCCATTTCAGATTATGTTTTGGGGTCCAGATAACTAATATCCATTAGCCCAATACAAAGATAGGTTGCTGTAGCTCTTCTTAATGTTTTCCAAACTGTAAAATTGTTGGTAAGAGCCAATCGACTTGTCCTAGGCAAGATACCTACCTATGCAATGAGTTATTTGGACTGCATAACGCATAATATAATCTGAAATGGCTTATAATTTTTTTTTGTAAAATCTGCCATTGGCTGGTTCAATTTTGATCTATCAACTTGGATTGGCATTTAATTTCAACAGATTGCAGCGACTATTTTTCCAGACTACATATCTAATAGTGTTAAAAATATGTATTTAGTTAATTTAAGTATTTTTTTTATGTATTTATAATTATAATCATTAAATATTATTGACAATTACTATTGCATATGTAGTCTGAAAAAATAGTTGATGTATGTTAAATGTTAATTCAAATTCAAGATGATCTATCAAAATTGAACCAGCCAATGGCAGAGGTCCCGCAAATATAATATGCCATTTCAGATCATATTATGCAGTCCAGATGCAAAGCCAGAGCCAGATCGAGTAGGAGCATTTAACATACAGTTTGCTTCTTTGTCTTCGGATTTTTTTTAACATTGGGTACCATGCCACAATAACTTCTAAATGTGCCATCCAAAATTATCTAGTTAATTTAGTGAGCGACAGGCCTACAGCTAATTAGTCACCATGTTAAGGTTCTTTTCATATTCCTTTTTCATTTTTTTGTTGTAATTTTAAGCTAGTACTTAGGATTATTTTAATTTATTAATGGCAAATTAATAAATCTTGCACTGCTCTTCTGCATTGGTTAAGTTTATCATTCCTTACTTAGTTTGATACTTATAGATAGATAGTTGTAACTGATAAGGTTTTTTATTTTGGTATAATTAGATTAAGGATACCTTTTCTAATTAATCAGCTTAGATACGAGAGGTGCGTGTTTACGGGAAAGCTGTATACTATTGCATAGGTTCCGATGCATAATTCCAATGCATAAATAATTTGCCTGATTAGATTAGATATACTGATAGGTCAGTACATCGGCGGAGGACTACGTAATGCTTTCTCAGTTCATTAGTAATCACCGAAAAAATAATTTAAATAAAATCCTTTTTACTTCTTAGTATAAGACCATCCTTCGGTCTGCGGGTTAGAAAAAAGAAAACTAATATTATTCTTTCTCAAGATATATTCCCGCGAGTCTAACAGTCAGCGCATAGTTCGCGTACTTCTCCTCCTTTCCTTAATCGGAAGTTAGATAGTTGATAGAATCTATTACTGACATAATTCGTTTACCAATAGGAGATCTCTCTATGTGTATACGAAAATATAATAATCGTAAAGGAAGGGAGTGACATAATTGGTTTACCAATAAAGAGATCTCTATGGTTCGCGGAACATATATAAGAAAACGCAAAGGAACGGAGTGGCCACAATAAATCTTAGTTTTTATAATTGCAACTCAATGTTGTCACTTACTACCAGTTTACTACTTCTTGTGCTTGCCCATGTGGGTAGTAGTGCGTTGTGTGGCCCTAAGAACCCAAACCTCTGTAAGCATTGCTTTGTATGGTAGCTTGATGGGGGTCATAGAATGAATATGCATATCATAGACTCAGCATTGTTATACTTTTGTGATCTTGTTGTATGCCCTTTTTGTTGAGTAGTCTTCCAATAATTCTTCATTAACCTTTTATTTGCTTCAAGTGAAAAACATTTGGTAAGATTGAGTATGATTTTGTTCGCTAACTCAAGTATTCACCCATCTCAGTGAATAGCGGTACCTTAGAGTGTAGTCCTAGCCCTACAGGAGTCTCAGGCTCTTGTCATTTTAAGCTTATAAATTCTGGCCTTATCAAATATGTAACGGTAAGTCGTTGTGATAAACGATTTGCTACAACTTCATTCACCAACGCATATATCCATAATAATACAAAAATACGTAGCGGCTAATTTCTTTAAATATGTAATATGGCTTTTCTATTGTTACTGTAGCACTGGTAAATCGGGTATAGTTTTAATGCTGCTTATGTGCCCACTGCATTAAGGCACAATACATTAAAAGGGCCAAGTAGTTTTTGTTATTGACGCTATGTTTCTCTACAGCTCAGTACCACAAAGCCGTCAAAGTTAGTTCTACCAAATTTTACTGTAAACGCGAATTCGCAGGTGTGTTCTAGATTAGTACCAGGGCGTGCTCAGAGAGATATTTTTCAAATTTCTTGTGCATACGGTGGAGTTTATGGTGTTGCCAAATCTTCAATTAAGTTTATCAAGGAAACCCCCACTTCTGTTGGCTTTGGAAATTACACTATTCATGTGTGTGGAGATGGAGCACCCGAAATCGAGAGTAAGTGTTAATTTTAGCTTGATGTCTGATATGGGGACCTTATTGCACATAGATGTGTGGAGTTGACCTTTAATGTTGTAGAATTAATTAACACTGTATTTAGTCATTTTCCTAGGGGTTAATATTCTTTTTTTGGGGCCATTCATTCGGGCTTGGTTTTTTTAAGGTGGATTTCTTAGATATAAAGTTGTGCTTTTGTTTTCTAATTAAACATCCTATTATGCAGTATCGAAACGCCGAGCACACCAGAGTTCTGACGAGTGTGCAGAACATGGGGCTGCTGATGCTATTGATAAAGATCAGTTCTCATACTCCCTTACTAAGAAAATCCTAAGCACAAACATTGAACAAAGGAGGCCATGGTGGACTGTTAGCTTGGGTGAGCCATATACCATCCATTACATTGAGGTATATTGCTTAAACAAATCCTTCCAAACATTCCTAATAATTGGTATACAAATGCTACATAGTTTTAATTTATTTATCTTTCCGTGACCTTTCTTAGTTTTTTTGTAATTTTTATATTTAGAGAGTTTGTTGCTTACATTATTGCCTATGTTCTTCACATTGTATATAAGGATGTATTGGCTTTATTTATTTACTTTACACATGTTGTACGTAAAGCTATATTTAAAACTACATGTACACTACCGCTATATACAAATATAAATACGTTTGTGACATACAAAATTTGCATGCATACTATGTCATAATATATATATAACCCTACTATAAAACATTCAATTGGCGACTCCGAAGCCTGCGGACAAGTTAATTAGAACTGCCACAGTTTACTATATTTGAAACTGCTTTTAAACAATTTTTTTTTATCATAGATTACCAATCGTGTTAGGGATTGGAACTATCTTGGAAACATTGTGGTTACTGTGGATAATCAAGTCTGTGGCGAATTACGTGAGGGCAATAGACATTATGTGATAATTGAGTGCCCCACTCGTCCAAAAGGTGCATTGCTGCAGATCCAACTGAAGGAAGCTCCTATAAACGGAACTCTTGCTTTAGCTGAAGTGAGGGTGTTTGGAAAAGTCCTACAAGAGGGTAAGTCAGCCACTTTATCTATATATGACTCTCTCTTAGCAACTGTTGTTAATATTTTAAAATTTTATTTTATCTACTTCTTCAACAATCACTGCAAACTGGTAACCAAGAGTTACGTAATATATTTACCTGCTTTACTGGTACTATCGTGCTCTT
Source organism: Ichthyophonus hoferi (assembly GCA_002751075.1). Taxonomy (NCBI): domain Eukaryota; class Ichthyosporea; order Ichthyophonida; family Ichthyophonidae; genus Ichthyophonus; species Ichthyophonus hoferi. The sequence continues at coordinate 13,537 of NAOQ01000896.1, forward strand.
AGATACTTTTTCACATATGCTAATTAAGCCAATTTTCAAATACAGGATTTCGGACAATGAACATACCCAAAATTGAATGTAAGTATTGATTTTGGCCTGATGTTTGATGTGGAACCCCTAGTGTATATGCATATCTGGAGCTGGGCTTATTTTGTGGCATTAATTAGCACTTAATTTGGCTGCATTTTCTAGAAGTTAACATAGAAGTTTTTAGGTCATTGGTGCGCATTTAATTTTTTAAGGTAGTTTCCTTAGATATGAAGCTATGGTTTTGGTTTTTAACTAATTATTCTATTATATAGTATCGGGAAACAATGTGCAACAGTCTGCTACTGACGATTACGATAAATCGTCTCCTGAGCTCGCTATTGATGGAAACCCGTTCACATGGAGCCGAACTGCATTTAATGCAACAGAGATTCCATCCTGGACTGTTGAATTGGGGAAGAACGGAGAGGCATATTACGTCTATTACGTTGTTGTAAGTTACTGAGTTGAATCTTTACATATATTCTTGATGATTGGCGTACATGTTTCAAATAGCTTGAGTTTCTTTATCTTTCAATGACTACTCTTGGTTCGTTATGTCACGCAATCTCTAGATTTTTAGAACTTCACATTCATATTATTGGCCATGGTCACATCACATGTAAAGGCATATAGGCTTCATCTAATTACTTTTTATATGCTGTATGTGTGGCCAGATATGAAACTGTTTTTAACAAATAATTCTTTTTATAGATCTCCAGTCCTTTAAATCTTTGGGCAGATCTTAAGCGAGTTATGGTTACTGTGGATGATTTACCGTGTAACTACAAGCCAATTAACCCTGAAAAAGAACAACAACAACTGTGGATTGACTGCCGTGATATTCCAGCTGGCAGATTTTTGAAGATTTTAATGGAGGTACCTCCTACTAGAAAAACATATACTGCTGATGACGACGAAGTACTTACTGTTTTCTACGATAATCAACTCACTTTAGCAGAGGTTCAAGTATTTGGATACAAAGAAAGCAATTGTAAGTTAACCAATCTATCTGCATCTGACTCTCTAATAGCATTTCCTACCAATAATGTAGAGATCTGTTTTTACACATTTTCTCAAAAATAAGCGAGTGTGCATTTCATGTTAAGTTATATTTATTTATATTATTTTGCGTTTGGTCACTGATTCATTTAATTTTTTATTCTAACCATGACTCCTTCAGTTCATTAAATAAATGAAGGTTGACCCGACTCTAAGTGAGACCATCAAGCATACCCCAAAGCTTTGGCTGTTTGGTATTTGGAAGTGGATTGCTAGTCAAGAGACTTTGGGTATAGTTCATTCATGGAGATATACAACTATGATGGTGCCATAGTATAGTGGATGGGTTAACACAGAAATATTTAATTAGTTTAAGATTTTTTTTACGTAGCCATAATCATTTAATATTAATAGTAATTACTATCACATATGTAATCTGAAAAAAAATATCTGGTTTAATCTGTTAGTGATAAATGACAATCTAAGATGATTGATCAAAATAGAATTGGCCCAAAGCAGAGGTCCCATGACTATATGATAAACCATTTCAGATCAGCGGTTTTGGGGCTAGATAGTTCATTGTTTAGGTATCCTACCTAGGACAAGTCCTGTTCATTTTTTCAATAATAAAGAGGTGTATTATCTTATCTGTACTTAATATATGCAAAAAAAGAATGTTTAGTGCCCTTTAATTTAGTATTCTTTCTTCTTCTAAAATAATATTGGCCACAGAAATGGTTGTCTATTTATTATTTTCCACAAGATGATAGAATAATTAGCATATTAATTATTATATATATTTAGCATATTGCTATGCCCAAAATAAAATAAAATGCACAATTCTGTTGTGAATATTTTTATATCACTCTAATCAACCAATTATAACACGTTCTTAGTATTAATCATGGCCTGCCATAGGTTGTCAAGCTCTTTTATTATCGTTGGTTTAATAAGGTGAATCAATAATTAAAGAGGATTTTTAACATTGCATACTATCTAAACACACATGCACACTATATTATCTTTATGTACGTATTTATTTTTCTTAGTATTTGTATTATGGTAGAATATAATGTATTATGTGTTATTATATTGTATTATATTTTATTGTTATACTATACTATGCTATACTGTACTATACTCTGCCGTCCTCTCTTCTCTTATACTATACCATACCATACCACATTATAACCTCTGCTCACCTATACCACCTTCCCTGCTCATGTTATTAATGGTATTATTGTCTATACAATTCAGTGCACATACTTCTTTCTCTGTGGATTCACTCTCATGTTTTTACCTTTATATCCTTCCTGATGTAGTTATCAAATCACAACACATTATTATCATCACTTTCCTTAGTGTTTTGCTTTTCCATTACTTTATCTACTTTACTATTATAGGTTTAAGTATTGGAAACATCACCATTGCTTTCATACTTAAACTGATCAAGGACATCTTTATTGATTTCCCAAATTAAGTGCGATTTACAGCCACGTTTACTTCCTATATTATACTGAAATATTAGTAGTAATGAAAAAAGGTAATTAAAATAATAGTAATGATAATAATTATTTTCTTACAATTATATCATCCTATACCAATATTTGTTTACTTAATTCTTCCTATCTCCTCCCTATCTCCTTATGTTCTCCTTATGTTTTCCCTCCTGGCCCTCTCCCTTTTTCTATGCCTATTAATATACTTAATATAATTAATCTCCTTAACTTAGGTGGATGTAATTGGTTTATCTGGCCTTATCACACCCTCCTTGGAAGAAATAATTCATGTAGCCCGGGAAATGGAACGAATGCAATTAGGTATACCTCTTTTAATAGGTGGAGCCACAACCAGTAAAATGCACACAGTAGTAAAGATGGCGCCTCGTTATTCTAAACCAGCCATATACGTGTTAGATGCTAGTAAAAGTGTACTCATTGTGAGCTCCCTACTGAATAAAACTAGATTAACTGGGTATATAGATGAGATCAAGATGGAGTATGAGGAACTGAGAGAGGGTGGGTTACTATATATGGATATAGGGGGTCGGGGGGAGATGTAGAGGTGACTATATATGGAAGTTACTATATCTAGGCAGGTTGATTATATTAATATATTCATTTTCTCTTTATTCTGGTTTAGCCTTAATCGTAATTGCAATTTTATATTTATCTTTACTATCTAAATGGATATTGCTTATATAGCATTCCATTAATATTCAAGGCACTGTGACTGTGCTCTTTTATTAGTCTAATAATTCCTGTCCAATAAAACCATAGAATTACTTGATAGACTGGGTGATATTCTGATTGAATGCCAATACTAACTACAGCGAGTATTATCCTTCCCATCCCTCCCTCCTTGCCCTTTTCTCTATCAACAGACCATTATGATTTGTTAAAATATCGTCAATACCTTTCTCTTTCTCAGGTCAGAAGCAAGAAATGCGCATTGATTTCAAACTATATCCTTCCCCTAAACCTGGTATGATTGGGTCTGTGATATTAGATGATATCTTATTAGAGGATGTTATACGATATATAGACTGAAAGGTAGGGTCAGGGTTATTTCAGTATATACTACAATACCTACTATAATGCCTCCTATAATGCATACTATAGTACGTACTATCCTACATAATATAATACATAATATAATATATATTATTATACATACTATAATGCATGATATACTACATACTATAATATCTACTATAATATATACTATAATACATCATATAATACATAATATAATACATACTGTAAGACCTACTATAATACACTTATACTTACCCACTACCCTCCCTCCCTCTCTCCCTCCCTCTCTCTCTCACTCTCTACCAACTAATATAGCCTTTCTTTGGGGTATGGCAGTTAAGAGGTAGGGTAGGGTAGGGTAGGGTAA
>NAOQ01000897.1:12390-22809 GCA_002751075.1 Ichthyophonus hoferi
GGGAAAGGAGGAGAAGGTTTCTAAAAAAGGAAAGGAGGAGAAGGTTTCTAAAAAAGGAAAGGAGGAGAAGGTTTCTAAAAAAGGAAAGGCGGAGAAGGTTTCTAAGAAGGGAAAGGAGCAGAAGAAAAAGACTGGAAAGGCGTCTAAGAAGGGAAAGAAGGAGGAGTTGTAAACTGGAACTACCTTCAGCCCTAACGCTAAAATCAGGTAACGTTTGGTAGGAGTGGATAAGGATAAGGGATAATGGATATTATCAAGTTATGAATTAAAATTGTACTTGAAAAGCCGGTTCAATAAATAATTTTGATGGAGATTTGTGTTTCTTGGGATTGGTGTTGTATTATAAACACCGTTTATTCTCTCTTATGTGTCTTAATGGATGGTCATTTCTTAATCATATTTCAGTAGGTTATCATAACAATAGTTTGATGCTGTCTATGTATGTAATCTAAAGTTTTTTATTTTGTGTTGAATTAGTTTGATATGAATTTACTAGAGCCTGTCTGCTCGAGTCTATCTAGTCCCTATTATACAATAATATATGTTATGTTATGTATGTGTGGACTGTTTTTGCTGTCGGGTGTTTAATATGTTGTATAAAACATGCTTTCTCTGTCGACCCAAACACTGTTTCTGACTGGGGCCTTATATGTATGCATAGTAGCTAAAGTCAACCCTTGATTATCGTGCTCATATTGCATTGTGTGCTTTGGGTTTATGCTAAATTGGCCCAACTCTCTACGAAAGGGTTAAATTATTGATAAATTAGGGCTAGTTGATTGTTGCAGTAACGATGTGTAAACAAATAGAAATATGGTTACTTGTGTAAAACGGTTAATATATGGGTAAGTAAATTTTTATATAGTTTATATAATTTATAGTTAAATAATATATATATATATATATATATATTAATGTAGAATTTTATACCGACATATGCTAATTGTACAATTGAAGATGTGCATTAACGGCTCCATTGTTAAGGTAATTTAGGGCTAGATGCTTCTTGTGATGAAACCAGTTAAAATAATATAATACATTCAGGAAATAGCATCAGATTTGAGGTGGAAAGAGCGTATTCAATATATATATATACGTCTATTTCTTTCTCTTAACTTATTAAGAGTGTTTACTAACCTAATATACATGATACACAATGACGGAACCTTTATTATGCAACCGCAGGCTTATAGTAATATATATATAATGTACTCGATGTAGCATCGAATCCCATCTTGTCATAATATAATTTTTTGTCGGTTTACTGTGTGTCTGCCTTTTAGACACGCTTAATATAACCCCCATACCATATAAGATTATGATACAAGTGGAAAAAAAACGTTAAATATCATTTAAATGTTTATGTTGTTGTGAGTAATCCAATGCAGATAATATAATTAGAAATATCCGACTTGGGATAACATATCTATGTACTATATATTGTATACTTCATTTTATTATGTTATTATATAGCATATTATCTCATCTGATAATATCATCAATTATATTGTTCTATCATATTAGATGGAAGGTCGACAATTGCAATATCGTTGAGACTGAACCATAACTTGTACTAGATAAATTGATCATCTCGTGTTGTATTATACTATATCATATTATATCATTTGAGACTAGCACACGCTAACCTAATGAAAGAGCAAAGTTGTGGGTAGTATAGAAGATATCGATAGATGGATGTAGGCGTACAGTGCAAGATTATGACTGATTTTTCAAAAGGTACAAAGCCATACACGATATACTCCACAAAGATATAGGTAAACAATAGAGAAATAATTGATTTTACCTGTAGTTAACAATCAACAACCTATCATATTTATACTGTACTTTAATGCCTACATATGTAGTTTGTAATTTATAAACAAGTGTATTCCTTCGCTCAAAGTGGCTCAGGTGGCTCAAAGCCGTTTATTTTAATTCATTCTTATATATACTTTCCTATATTTATACACTCTAAGTGGCTTTTTTTGTTTTTTATGCCAAATATGTGTGGGATAATTAAAAGACCCATCTGTGCATACTCTGGGATTTCAATACGGACGATAACTAACTATTTAGCAATCGTTTTATCTGTGGTCAGTAGATTATATTATTATTATTTATTTTCAATATATAAGTTTGATTGACTTGGTAGCGGAAGGCACTATCTAGTTATACTCTGCCCATTTAACTTGATGTTATATAACTCTGATGCATACGCAAAAGGAATATATAACAGATAAACACACACTAAGTGATAATACTTGGGCCTGTTGACGGAAGCGGGACAGATATATTTTGTTTTAACTGGGTACTAGGATTTGGTGATGGGATAATACCAGTGGGCATTGGTGTAGGTATGTTTATATTGGTTGTGGTTGTGGTTGTACGGCAAGGGATCTCGCCCTCAGGAGTAGTACTGGATTGGCCTACAACTGCATGAGGAGAGGTGATAATATAAGAAAACACCAGTGTATTCACGAGTGTGACAGTGATGAGTATGCTGGTTCAGGGAAATCATATCAAAATATAGCTACAAATAAAATATTAACAAAGTAATTATAGTTTCAATTATATAATTGAGTAATGCTGGGTTCCGAAGTATGGTACATATAAAATGTTAGATTCAGAATGTATAAAAAGATTCTGTCTGAGAGGAAATTCTTGATTCTGTAGTGCTACTAAATAAAAGCCACACGGTTTTTATTTTAAATTTTCTGCTTGTAATAGTCGGTTGCCACCCTAAACATGAGTGACATAATTGTAATTATTATGCAGGTTGAAATTAAACAGTCAGATAGTTGTTGCCTCAATGTTCGTGAAGTAAGCATTGCATACATGATTAAGAGAGAGCAAAGAACTAGATGATTATATATGCATGAATGGCAAAGAAATCGATAAAATAGCATTAGTAGTGGGCTTGGAGTTGCAGGAGTCAATTATTAAAGAGGGACTGTGCTGTTGTTTGTTTTATAAAAGAATTTCTTGGTGAAGTTTAAGAATACAATGAATGGTTTCTTATCATAATCAATATTATTTTGGATTGATAAATATTTTTGCGAGTAGTACAATGAAAGCATGTAATAAGAGCCCACACTATAACCCTATTAAAATTTAAATCTAAATGTTGCCAATTGATTGGCAATTAAATAAAGAGAGAACAGGTGAATAATATAATAATCTTAGAGAGGCACATCTACGATTATAACGGGAAATACATTAATAGTGAAAATAGAAAAGAGATATAAAGCTCAAACAAATAGATGGGAGTGTGAGGAGAGGATTTATGAAGAGGTAATGGCTTTAGAGATATATACTGTAGGCATGAACTCGGAAAAAAATATGACGCTGTAAGTATTATCTTAATGTGTAGTTATCATTAAAGTAAATTGAAAATACCAATTGTATATATTATATATATAATAGAGAAAGTATTGAGCACAAGCATTTACCACTGAAAAGGAAAATAATACATGTATCTAAGATAAACAAGAAAGCAAATAATTAAATAATGCAAAAGTAAAGTTAAAAATGAAACACAAGGATAGGTAGTTTAATAATATACAGAGAGGCACTCACCGCTTATCAAATCATCGAAAAGTTCTCTTTCTGGCCCTAATTTTAAGCTCATATGATGCATGAGTATTCTCTGTTCGTTTTCCTTCTCAACTACTTTATGTCTCAGTTCCTGCAATTCCAGGAAAACAGTGTCCAGGGCGTAAAAGGGCATCACTTGCATCTGGATTGTTAATGTTAATAGATAGACTGGGCTTTAAACTGCTAATAAAAAATATGTATTTTCATTTATACTATCTGTTTTATCTATTTTCTTGGTTGCAGTACAGTGACCAAGACAAAATAAGCGATAGATAATGCAATAGAACTACAATTATATGTCTGAATGTTTCTATACTTGTACAATTTTATACTTACCACTGTTTCATCATCAATTGTATTTGGATCAATTTTTATGCCCACTCGTACATTTAGTATCTTAACTAGACTGGATTTCGCCTTGCGAAGTTTGGCCTGCCTTTTCTTTTCTTGGATATTATGGGAGTATTCGTCAATAGCCTCTTGGAATGCGTTGCTAAGCAACGTCACCTGTAATGTGAAAAAGGAAAAAAAACAAATGTGTGAGAGAGTATGCAGTATGGGGAAAGGGAAAATATCATATTATTATGCACTAGTAGAAAACGGTAGAGGAGAGAAATGCGTATAGTGCATTTTCAAAATATAGGGGGTACAATAATATAATAGCTGTGTACGTACATATATATTTCTCAGTATGCAAATGTATTTATATACTTTACGCTATGCTCAATTATATGTCTTAATGTACATAGAAAAGAAAATGATTTTACGTTTCAAGTATCGTATAAGTATTGAATAAGTAGGGCTATACAAACAAGTAGAAAAATATAATAAGGAAATGATACCAAGTATAACGGTGAAACAAACATTCTACTAGATAAAATTAATATTGTTTTATAAACTTAAAGTTGTATGCAAAATAAACATTGGGGAACAAATATATAAAAAATATCAAGTGAGTAAGAAAACTATGAATGCAATATAACATAAAACAAACAAAGAAAAAATAATAATAAGCAAAACAAGATAAAAGTTCATAGAAGCATTGTAGATTGCTAGCAAAGAGTAATTGGTAGTGTCTGGAGAGAGAGAGAGAGAGAGAGAGAGAGAGAGAGTACAATGGTAATGTAAGGTTATAATTGGAGCAATGAGGGATAACCTACTGGCAATGCAAACATGATCATGGCACAAAGAATACTAATCCCTCCTACAATCCTGCCACCCGTGGTAACAGGGGAAGAATCCCCATATCCTGTAGTAGTCACAGTAGCAATGCACCACCAGAATGTTGCCGGTATACTCTTTAGGGAAAAGATGAAGAAAAATAAGTGATCACGCTATATATGTTTTTATAAAGAGATGTGTAGTAATCAATTTATGTTTGCTCGAGGTTTAGGTTTGTGCATATTTGTGCTTTGTGTATGAAGAATGTAAATGGGAAGTGTATATTGAAATAAAATAAACGAAATGAAATAGTCACGGCAAATAAATAAATTTAAACTATATATTCATGTCATGAAAAGGTATTGTTCAAGATTAAGGTTCCAATGAGATGGTGAGATGGTGGGCAATGGGACATGGAATAGACTAGCATATGGTATGATTGTAATTATTTCTAGAGAAGCAGAAAGAACATGAGGCAAGGAGTTCCTATCAATACCAAATATTTTCTACAGAATCTTCTTTATACCCCCACTGGTTCACTCACACTATCCAAACATAGATTCAAATAACAAATAAGGCCTTTAATAAATTGAAACATGATATAGCTCAACATAAAATACATATCAAAACAAAACGTAAAGAGAGGATAGAGGGTTTATTTTAGAGATAAAAGTAAAAAGATTTTTATCTTTGGCAAGAAATGAGAAAGGTTGAACTTTTTTCAAAAACTTTTTGAGATAATCGTTTAAGTTTTCTATAACACTCCTCTACTTGAATAAATATACTCAAAATTATCTTCATAATAATTTAATGCTTGATGTTATTTGAATTTCCTCCCATGTATGGTTATATATTAACCGTGATGAATTTTATATCATTTTAAATCCCTGAACATTTGGTGAGGTGCTCTTTCCCGCTTGAGGATATGTGGTTAATTACAACAATATTTGAAGGGCTTACAGCATACTATTTACACCTCGTTTATAATTTTATCTACGCAATGCCACTTTATGGTATAGAAAAATTATAATGCAGGATATTAATATATTATGAATGTGGAAGTAGCCATGCAAAATACATCAATAAACCTTTAAAGCATGAATCTCAACAACTCTGAAAATAAAATGAAATAAAAATATCCATTTGTATCGTTACTATACAAAATTATTCACCCACTTGAAATGTAGTAGAATTGCCTTTCAAAGGTCCACTAGTATAAATCCACGTGCGATCTTGCAACTCACAGCTGGAAGTCTCAGCATAAAACATGCATGTAGAAAGGATAATGACTTGAATAGTCCAAATAAATATCATAAAACTAATATTGTTTTTAGCTTTTACAAGGGCCTGTACAAAAATAGGAAATATACTCGTTCTGTGTATTAGGACATACATCAGGTGAATATCAATTTATACAAAAACAGGCATTATATCTATTTCTTACTCTACTATTTTGTACCCTAGCTGTAAAATTTGTCCTGTATTTAATAATTTTTACTTTGTTATTTTAAATTCTAATTATTTTTTATCAATCTACTTGTCTATTTATCAAATCATAAAACCCTTCTTCAAAGATATATATATTACCGTAATCTACCTTTTTTAATCCGCTCTCAGTGAGTATATGTACATAAACCTTAAGTAAAAACACAACAGTATTATTTTTCTTCGAGATTAAATTAATTATTCAAGATAAAAATGCTATCAATACATCTTACTTTCTTCCCAATTTAGCAAGTCTAAAAAGTCGAAACAGACGAAAAGCCCGGAGCACCCATGACTGTTTTTTCTCGTTGATAGAGCCAGTGAAGACATAAAACAGTTCCACTAAATAAGGAATAATAGAGAGTAAATCAACTGTGTTCATGGTATTAAAAATAAACCGGCGTTTAGTTGGACATGTGATAAGCCGTCCAAAGTAATCAATAGAAAAGAAAAATGCAATGACGGATTCCACTGCAAACGAACCCCAACCAAGACTCCAGCCACTACGAATAATCTGTTTATGTGTATATATATGTAAAAATAAAGAAATAAATGGTAGTTTGAAAGGATGGAGAAATAAATATTAAAATATAATACTTGTTTTGGTTTTGCTAAATCAGTATGAGGGCATGGATATAGTGTTAGGAAACAGTTAATTATTAACATGCGATTATTTTTTGATATAGAAATGAATACCGAAAAAAATACTTAAAATTGTCTTAAACTTATTATATGTAAATAAACAAATAATAACGTGCATATGAATGAGTGTAGGTTATATTTATACAGGATAATATTAGTATTGGTGTCTTTGTTTATACAAGAGTAAGTATGTAAGTGAGCCTATTTGAAGATTTATAAAAATATAGATTCTACACAAAAAGTGAAAAACGAGATGCGATTTTAACAAAGGGCAACTCAGCAGTTTATGTTGCTTATTTTATCCGTAGAAATAAATCGGCGTGCTCAAGATCTTTATCCTATCTGTGTATTTGAACCCATATTCAAATCTAATCTCTCTTTTTTTTTTCTTTTTTTTTTCACTACATAATTAAAGTTTCGTATGTTTACATAGACGCAAATACATGCATATTTTATATGCGAGTAATGCGATTAAAGTTTAATAAATTAATTGGTTTTAGTTTAGGTAAGTATGTTTATTGGTCTATAGGTTTCCATGGTTATATATTGTAACTTGGAATTTCAAAATTCAAATTATTTGTTTCTATCTCTAATAACTAAAGGCTGTCAAACAATGATAACACACCTTAACCGAGTCTATTATGAGTTTAATTGCAGCAACTCCAACCATCAACAATATCCAATAACACCATATTTTTGCCCATAGGGAGGAATCCGGTTCCGAAAGAAATAAGTAGATATTTCGCTTTGAAAATATTTCTGAAAATCGCTTTTTCTTCAGTTGAAGAACTAATTTATATTGTCTTTGTGTTTCTTCGATATCATTAATGGCATTTTGACTCGTTCCCTCTAATGGAGTCTGTGGTAAATAAAACTGAGTTAATTTAAAATGTAATGTCAAGCCTTTAATAAATAGGTTACAACCATGTAACATAAGAGGGAGAAGAAATAATTTCTATAGGAATGTATAATTAATTCTATTATTTAAAATTGAGATAATCATGTCAAGTATAGCTACTTATGCAACATGGGCAAAGTAACCATGGGTATCAATATCAAATTAATGAATTATAAGTTCTCAAGTATGCTATATATAAAATATTATTCATAAAATATGAAAAGGTTCTGTCTGAAGCAGCTTGGGGACTCTTGATCTTGTAGAGATAATGAATAAATGCCATACATTTTTATCTCAAGTTATCTGTGTGCAATAGTCGGCTACCACCCTGAGCATGGGTGGAATAATTTCTACACAGTCTGAAATTAATATGTTATACATATATTTCTGTTTATACTTATACATGCTTGATACTCAAATGGAAAAGATTATAGGACATGTTAGTAATTAGGCTTTGTTGCTGGCTTTAGTGGCAATTTATTTTTAACATATAAATATGTTACGATGGATGTATCACAGTATAATATACGTATGCTTCGAATAACACCTTTATCGTGGGTTGGATATTACAATATTATAGATGGTGTACTTAAGTATACTGTCATTTCAAATTATTTATCTAAAATTCAACACAATCTTCAAACAGTTTTTTTATTATAAACATTTTTACTGAGGCAATGATATAACCATTTTATTTATATTTGAGTATTGACTGGACATGGTTGTGATATAACGTATAAGTTGTAATGTTAATAGATAATAACAATGTTGCTACTTAAATAAAAATTCTGCTATATAAAATGATAAAATATGCATGTGTTTTATCAATATTTTTCTAACAGACTTGCTTGACTATTTATTTATGTGTGTAGGCATATATATAAGCATATATGACAAATAAAGATACATATAGGCATAAGAACCATATTTATTATTTGAAATTCATATATCTGCTTCATAGGCAGAAGCCTAGATATAGATATATAATACACTGATTTTAATTTAAAAAAATAAACAAATGTACAAATATAACAACTACGTAGATTGTGCAGCTATTTCAAATTAATTATACTTGTATGAAATTTAGTCTATAACAATATAATATCGCTTTTTTGTTTGTGTGCATATGCTGATATAGTTTTAGGCTAATTTGCTTAGTGATAACCCGATACAATTGTAAATTCAAAAAGAATAGCTAGCAGGAATACACAGGTGTGTACCTATGCATCTATAAAAAGACCAACATGCACGTGAAACAAAAGGAAACACAGGAAAGGTTGAATGCTTTTTGTATATATACCTAGATATAGTAGGTGGAGGTGCATATATATTACTTGAAGGCACGCTTTAAATCAATGATTCAAACTTTCCGTTGTAAACCATTATGTCTCTGCTCAATCAATTAACAAGACATTTATATTAACAATACATATTCATATACATACATATTGATTAAAAAAATCATACCATATTGGTGATGCATGATGTTACGTTTATGTCCTGAGAGGTATTTTCCATTTTTCTAGACACAAACCACATATATCCTCCCCTCCCGCTTCCGATGGGCTTTATTTATATGAAGAGTGCCTGTCAGCGTGAATAATTACAAAATTTATAGATTTACATTACATGTAGTGACTATTATTATCATGTCAATACACTTTTTAATATGGGATAAAGCCTTCGTATACTAAATGCAATATAGTAAATTTCATAACTTCTGTACGAATCATTTTAAAGTAATACAATGACTTTTATTGCAGTACTTAATATTCATTGGTTTATTATAAAAGCATAGTTCTTACTATTGGTTAATTTTAATGTAATGATATCATTTTATTGTAAATAATAATTGTAAGACAAGTACCCAAATTATCCCGATTCTTAACAGGTCGACCCGAACTGGACCATATAATGGTGACATTAATTAGTTACCTTTGATTAAAGTGACGTATTATGTATATATATATATAATATATTGTAGTATACTATATAGTTTACATAATATTTCAAATTGCTCTACTGTAAAGGCAACAAAGCAATATTTTTTTCCCCAAAAAACATAGGTTTAGTACAGTAATAATTGTGGTATATACTATCCACTAAGCCTTGCTTTAGCACAGTACCAAGCCAGGTATCCTTGCACAATGTTTACAGGTGGACGTGCACGCGGTAATACGCGAGGTGGCCAGGATCAATTTAAATGGGACGATGTTAAGCAGGATAAGGTATTATCTATATATCTTTGCTGTCTTTGCCCTATGTTTAGTTGAATTGAATTGTTGTATGTAGGTATATGTACATCTCATTCCCATACTTGTAGTTGCCTATAGGTATGTTTAGGTAGCTAGGTATTAGGCTTCGGTATCAACACTCCTTTCTCAGATTAGCAAAGCTTCAATAAGCATCTATTCATTTCTATGTATACACATACTTATACACTTGTGTATACATATAGTCAGTTGTACGTTTGTACATGCACACAAACATACGCATAAGCATACATATATACGTATATACAGCCATACATATTAACATACCTCCCTTCCTCCCTCCCTTCCTTCCTTCCTTCTTTCTTCCTTCCTCTATCTATCTATCTATCTATTCATCTCTCTCTCTCTCTCTCTCTCTCTCTCTCT
>NAOQ01000898.1:3570-14316 GCA_002751075.1 Ichthyophonus hoferi
TTGGTAATTTTAAGTAAAGATATAAGAAGCTAGTAGTGAACATTTCGTTAGTTTTTGATGGAGATTAAAAGAGCTTGTGTTTATTGTGAAATTAGGAAACTATTATTATTTATAGAAAGGGAGCTATATGACTACAATCAATGAAATGCACACACTGATATAGCCTACCATCTTAGCCTACAGTATTAATGTAAAATTTACATTCACTCTCCACCAATATATTTCACAGGCAGATGTAGCCCATGCCTACTGCAATCTTACACTGGATTAAAATATTAATGACAAGAGATTATATGAGAGTGCACGCTAGTGTACATATTAGTATGTATATAAAATACGTATATATATATATTCAGCTATATACTGATATCTTAGTACCTAATACCTTGGACTGTAAATATTTCTAGTCTACATGTTAATATATATATATATGCAGTTATATGCTGATACCTCAGTACCTAACACACCCACGCAGGCAATGGAAAGACTCTACGTAGTGGACTCAATGAGCATGTCTTTGTTAATTATATCGATTATAGAGGAGTGGGGTTGATTGGGTTTCCCAACGATAGATTTGTGACATCTGTTTAACTGATGAACATATTGAAAACTATGGTGGTGTATTAATATTTGGATTTATCAAGTATAATAATATAGTCTAATATACTATTCGATTTATGCTACACATCTCAAATATAGATAACTACATGCACATATGTTATATGGTTAGCTAATATCCAATATATGAATGGCAATAAAAAATAAGAGCCAATGATAGGTTATACAAATATATTTTACTTTATCTTTCAGGTTAACCAGGACTTATCCGAGCTTGTCTTTGTCTGTCCAATCATAAATGCAGTTATTTTGTATCCGATTGACTACAGGATATTGACAATTGTAGTATGTGCAGAGATACAAGCTAATTCCTATCTATACTATATGGTATATTGTTAGAAACCATATAATACATAACTTTTTAACCCACCAATTATGCACTTGCAGCCTATTTTATTTTCCTTAGAACGTTCGCGGTCAAGTAAAAGATAGTCACATTCAAGAATATGGTGATTTTCTTATGTCTCTGATATTTTTGATTAATAAATTCTTGGCATATAAACAACAACCCCAACAAATTCAGCTAAGTTAGCTTCTGCCAGCGTAGCATCCAATGCAATGGAGGAACTGGAACCGGCAGTTAAATGCCATGATGCCAAGTTATATATATTAAAGAGGGTAAGGGTTTTATAGGGTTATTATTAATGTTTATTGTTTTATAGTTACTACATGTATATAAGATTGACACTATCTCTGTCTGTCCTATCCAATCCAATGCTTCTTGTAGTTTAACCATATCCATCTTATAGTTATCCTTCTTATGGTTTAACTGCATTGATTTCTCCTTTCTCTCCTCATCTACATATTGCTTCATTTTATCTTTCTTTTTTTTTTTTTTGTTCCATGTTTTTATCTCTGTGGTTATTATCTCTCTTGTATTCTTTTTGTGCAATGAATCTCCTACATGCACTTGTATACTATATTTATTTATCCATGGACAACTGGTATCGTTAGAGTTAGAAAAAGAGCTTTAGGCTAGGAAAGACGCTGAGGAGAGATTTCAAACCCTGGCCTCCTTGGCGGCAGGGAGCGAATTTTATGTATAGTCATAATCCAAGTTTCACTAAGCATCCACCTATACTAGTGTTAGGATTATCATACTAATATTACTAATGCTACCAACCAACATCCTGGCTTGGTATGGTACAAGACTGGTGCAGATAGATTATGACACAAAGAGTATGGGATTGGATAATACAAAGGACTATACACATTGGTCATAACGTATATCACTTTTTTACACTTTAGATTATTGTTAACAAAGATTTAGTCAATAGTTTTTATTTATCTTCATGAAATTCAGAGAAAGAAAAAAAGAGAACATAAACAAGAACATATAAGGTGAGGTAAAATGGTCTTAAAATGTTCAGATAAGCTTAGAGATTGATTATAAAAGTAAAGTCAGTATATTCAAGACTGTTCAGAGCATGGAAAATAGTTTTCATACACTGACTTTACCTTTATAATCAATCTCTAAGCTTATCTGAACATTTTAAGACCATTTTACTTCACCTTATATGTTTTTGTTTATGTTTTCTTTCTTTCTTTCTCTCAATGTCCTTGCTATTCCTTTCCATATGACTTGGTTGATAGTGGCTGTCAAGTACTATCAATGAGTCTACTATTTAGTATCGTGATATTGCTAATCGTATTTCAGTTGAACTCCCTTTTGGAATGGCACATTACATAGATAATAGTGAACCTCATTGGGACAGTTGTTGTATATGCATTTGTTATACTTGATCTTTAACTAATAGCCATTCCCCTATTAACAGTGGTAAAGTTATGTCAATAAGAATGTAGTGGAGGTACACAACCATGAGTGTCTGTCAGGGTTAATCCAGGTCTTTCACCTCCTGTGCCATGTTATAGACGAGCATTATATGAAGCATGTTGGTGTACTCCCACACCTACGTGATGGGGGTCATCCACGACGATATTGTGACTGCCATACCCCACTATCATCATTGCAGTATGAGTTGGATTTTATAGTATACTTACCCTATTATTGCATAACACTCTAGTAACTATATGATGTAAGTGCATATATAACATAACCAAAGCAAATTTAGTTATAATTATCTAATTAATTTATGCTGGGTTCTGAAGTATTCTGTATATACAGTGTTATATTTAGAAATTATAAAAAGGTTCTGTTTGAGACAGATTGGACACTTATGATTGTGGTGATACTGATGAAAAAAGGCTATACAGCTTTTATCGCAAATAGCCCACCTCCAATATTTGGTTGCCATCCTGGCCATGGGTGACACTTACTACAGAGGCTGAAATTGACCATAATTGGTTTAATTAAGAAGCAAAAGCCAATCGCCTGTCCATTTTGAAAATACTTTAAATATTTTAACATGAGCATTAGTAATTATGCAGACTATTTGCTAACAGATTTGCAATATCTTTGCATTTTTATCCCTCCAAGTAAATTCATTTGTTTGGCACATCAGAAAACCAGTTTTTTATTTCATTATTGTATGAACCATCGTCCTACTTTATATTAGTCCTGTTGAAGTTGTTGAGTCGGAAACAAAGAGTGAAAACAAAGCATTCAAGTGAAATAGAATAATAACTTTAGTAATACACATTTGGTTTAAATACACATTGTGGATAATTATAGTGGTTTGGAACTGATCTTCTCTAATTCGATGGTAGATCAAAATCGAAGATCAGATCCACATCTGATGTCTCGAGTTTTTCCTATTGCTGGGTCGTATGTTGAGTATTATAATCAATTGCAGTTTCACTGAAATTTAGTTGTAGTTGAAATCTCATAGAAATTAGAATTAAGAGAAAGGGATGCGCTTTCTGGATCATCAACAGCTATGAAGTTGCCGAATGTAAGTGTAGTCTGGATGAACATAACCGAGCATTGATTCTTGATCCTTCAAAGATTCCTTGGACATGATTACTAGGATTAATCTTTGTTTTTGGGAGTGTTAGTATTTGTGGCTCTAATCGGGCACCTGCCGATAGATTGATTCATTAATAATTGATATTTCCTGGGTTAACCTGTTGGCTGTTTTTAGGCTATTGGAGGCTCTTTCCTTCTGGCTTGTCGTTGATCCTAAGCTGTTAGTTGAGGTGGAGTCGTTGCTGAAGTCTGCAGGCCGTGGCGTCTCGTTATGCAGGTTGTTGTCTAATTAATTTTTTAAATCGGGCGGAAGATTTGCTTTAACCCCTTTTTTTTAGCTTCTCGCGCACCGTTTGGCAGTGATGGGAGAATAGCAAAAGCGATCAGTTGTGTTTACATAATTAAATATTGACGATTTGAATTTAGGATTTTTAGGTGCCAAATTCAATTATTCATTAGAGATTAACCCACACAAAAGGCAGATACACAGTTTCATTTCTGTGTAGTTTTTGTTTAATGTTGGTTGGGAAAATTTGAGCCATTCCTGGGTTCTGCGGCACATTGTTTCTAAAATAGAGTTTTTGTGTAACTTTTCATTTTAAACAACAAAAAAATGTTTACATGATATGACAGGTTTGTATTTTCCCTATTCATAATTGCATTTATGAATTACTTAGCTTGTACATGTCCTTTCAAAAATAACACCTTGCCAATAATTTTAACATTGGCCAGAAACGCACACAACTCGGTCTCTCTCCAGGCACAACAGGGTTGGTGGTTTTGTATGTTTTGTTGTATAATATAGTTAATATTATATAGTATAACATAGTTAATAAAATATAGTATAATACAGTTAATAAAATATATTCTGGTATGATTAGATTAGGATACCGATTGGATTGAGGCTCAGCATGGGATTTAAAGGCATAGGCTTTTTCCAATTAACTTTAGAAATTGAGTTATGTGGTATATGAATAAATCCTTAAGTGTAAACACTTAAAATTGCTTAGCCATTGCATATATTTATGTTACACTGTACTGTTTGTAATTCTTCTTCTCTCCCGGACATGCGCCAATAGTATCAACTCCTCTAGTATAGGTTAGGTCAATGTAGCGCAGCCATATAGTCCAATGTCTGGAACAAGATTCATGATTGACAGTCAGTCATGGCAATAATTGTTTAAATATCATTTTAATATTAATATTATCAAATGTAATGTTAAATGCATTACAAAATTTGGCTAATAATCATTAGCACAAAACAGGCTGATGTATTGAAATATTTGGAGTGATCCCTCAGGAGCATTAGGCCATCGGCAGTAATTTAATGTAAAATGCATTCAATTAGTTCCGTACCTGTACTGGCTGAAATCGATCTACATGGTAGTCAGCACCTGTTCATCTACATAATAAGTACAACCATTTCATTATAGATGATTACTTTGGGACTTTACTATATCACCTTAATTTACGTGCTAGGGCAGCCAGCAATGCAGTGGAAGAAGTCAAGTCAATCCAATACTTTTTCGAGTTGTTTTAGGCTGTTATTTTTAGGACACACCTTGCCATAGAATTCACACCCGTATTAATAATAGATCATGGGCTATAATATTGATAATGATGAGCATGTATTTCCAAGAATAATAAACCAGGCGTATTTATTATATTGAAAATCTTGATTGACGTTTTCGTTTAAATATCTCAATAGAGCTAGTTACATGCAATAAAATACCATATTATATAGTAAAATTTAATATAGTAATAACTCACATAATATAATATCAAATAATGATATAGTATCAGACAATATACTAATGGTAGCTAATTTAGTTCAGTTTCAGACTAAGTTACAGTATAATATTTCATTGAGTTAACAATGTAGACCCAAATATATACATCAATGAAAGGGTGAAACTTCATAAAGACTTAAAAACACATATTTTTTTATATTTTAAAATACATCATATAATCAATTATACCAGTATTTCTATAGGAATAAATAAATTATGCGCTCAATATTCTCCTACGAAGTCATTGTTTTAGTAGAACTCAATCAACTGTTTATTAGCCACATCGCTACCGCCAGGGTGTTCAATGTTTAAATCTAATTTCTGTATTTACATCAATTTCATTCATTATTAACATTTTGTTAATATGGCTGAGAATATAATAGTCGATTAACAAAATCTAAAAGCCAGAATAGAACAAACATTATTTGATGGAAGCTACGTAACCACTGTATCGCTAAAGAGTCCCTTAATCACCACCCACAAATCTCAAGCTCCACTTATGTAGTAGCAGGACTTTGTTGCAGAACTCCATATACATGAATAAATATATTAACCAATCAATATTCTGCTAACTCATTTTGGGAAGAAAAGTAGATGCCATCCCAGATAATTATTGGTACAGATATATATAGAGTACCTTTTTCTTTTATTATTATTACTTAATACAATATTAATACAATACTGATACAATAATAAAAAACATATTAATACAATAATAATAAAACACTGCTAAAGCAACTGTAGAATAATTCTTAAAGATAGCCAAAAGAAGAATTTCAAGAACCGCTGCACATTTCAATCATCACATTAGCTGATCTTCTCCAAGAATAACTCAATGCTATTGTAGTAGTTTAGTATGTGCCCTCACGATTATAATTAAGTGCTAGCTGCTCCGCGCCCTTCAGATAGCCCGTCACTGCATCAGTCCCGGAAGATGGCAGGAATAGATCGTGACGTTGGCCCTTGTAGGCCTGCCACACTTCACTGGCATCTAGCAGGGCAGCTATTTGTGTGCTGTAGCGACTGTGACCTACTTCGGACATAATCTGGATCCGTATACAGGTTAGGAAATTGAAAACATGCAGTGACCAATGACCAATACCTGGCCAAGGGAAGACGATATAGATGTACTGAACACATATAGGTATATAAAAAAAGAAAACCCATGGAAATAATAGAAAAACACGGGTAAAGTATTGAGCATAAAATATGATTATATTGGGAAAGAAAGATACACGAATAATAACAGACATTCTTATCATACGGTTCACAATCAAGATAGTTAATGAACTCATGGGCGTCATATATTCAATTAGCACATAAATATAGTTATAGACCTCTTATACATACAAGGTATGGCCTGGCCGCCAAGAAAAAGCACCAAGCAAAAGATGGCATGAAACATAGAAATATATAGAGAGAATATTATATAGCATAAGCCGGAGGGGAGAGGCAGAAAGAGGAAGATGTGATAGAAGGATCTACCTTCAGACTCTCAATCACATGGATCTTGCCTAGTCCTAGATCTCTCTGGGGGATTGGTTCGTCGCCTGATTGTGGTGTTCTCCAGTCCAATAGATTCAGAAGGAAAGGAACAAACTTTCTTTGCATTATCTGAGAGGGAGGCAGGGAGGTAGGTGGCAACATATTAGTGGGTCATGGGCCTGATAAAACCCAATATAGAAAGAAAGGATACAGGTGATTGGAGGGTAGCTACTACGGTGCATAACAAATATCATAAATGACGTCATAAAGTCATACACAACCAACACATTTTCATATAATGGACGATAAAAAAAGACAGGATGGATCCAATCATACAGGGTCACGGAAAACAAGAGGGTACTAACTGCTAACTAGGCAGAGAAAGTGTCGTAGTTATTAGCCTATATATATATATATATATTGACACAGACCTGGTCCATTAAGGTGTCTACACTAAGGTTCCTATCTCTCCCCAGCAGGTTCTTTAGTATCTCCATACTGGCTGACACGGTTTGCGTGCCAATCTCTTCCTTCTCTATCACCCCCTGAATGGCCTGCATAAAGTTGGGTGACGTGCACATCATTTCCATACACCTATAGAGGGGGAGTGGGGTGGGGTTAGAGATGAAACCAGGAAGAGAGAAAGAGAGAGAAAGAGAAGGTGTACAAAGGCATCCATGCCACAGCGATATCAAAGTATAGGATTGACTTGGAACATAATTCTCATAATGAAAGGGAGGATGGCAGGAGGGCCCCAGATGGTCTTTATCTATAATACATGGGTCATATAGCCTGGAATAAACCATATTCGTACTACTATGTATTACTATGCAAACAACCAAGACCTTTCACAGGTCATAGGAGGCAAATCAAATTGAACAAACTATACAGCTACTATATAGCTAATAGTAGGTTCAATAGGAATACACATACACACATGCATATATCCGTATACCTCCCCACCTGTCTTTATACCACGCTATATGTACTTACGCTCTAGAAGTAATCAAGGTATGCAGCATAGACACTACCGAGTCACACACGGTTACATCAGGCGGCCCTAGGCCTGTCACTGCAGTGTTTAGCCTCTCCACCAGCTTGCCAATGTAGCCTAGGGTAGATACATGGTCACAGAGTATAGGCTGTACTCGCAGAAGACTAACAGTGGCTGTGGCTAGGATGGTCTGGAGGCAGAGGCAGAGGGAGAGGGAGAGTTAGCAGTCTCTCCTAGTAGAGGAGGTCTTATCATAGTGTTCCCTATTCTACAGCCATTATTTCATTTACCATTTTGTCCAATCAAACCCTCTACTAGTCAGGGGTATATGCCTATATATGGAATGAAATGACATCACACGGATAAATTAGGAATCTAATGGTATATAATACAGAAAGGGCTAGGCAAGAAGAAAAACAAGTGACCAATTATAACCGAGTATTAAATAGAAAGGAGGAGAGGGAAGAGATGAAGTTACCAGGATGTCCTTTGCCTTTTGATCCACAGTATCGGCTCCCGCACATTCTACATATTTGGCAAGAAGACCCTGTGATAAATATGATTGGTTAATATATATAGTTTATGTGTAGGTGTATATGTGTACGTGGGTATATAGCATAGTATACGTCTATATACAACTAGACAGGTATATGCCCTCACCTCCAGCTTTGCTGGTGCATAGTTACTACATGATATACAGAGGTAGGGCTAAATATGTCTCTATTAAACTTAAACAACAGCCTCTACCCCCTCCTCTCTCTTCTTCATCTCCTTAAACGGTAGCTTACTAGGTGTTTATGGTATATGTATATACCTACTGATGTCATATGCATTGATTGGTTTAGAGCACAGACATAGAGATATATAGAAATAAATAGAAATATATAACTATAAAGCAACCACTAGACAGGATACATTATAAACCAGAATAATAAATAATAACCTAATTGGATGGGACGATTGAACAGCATCAAGGAATAAACAGGCAATGAAAAGGGGTAGAGCGTGACCTACCTCCAATAGGGCCTTGGGATTGCGAAGAGGATACTTGGGGTCCTTGAGGAACATGTCCAGATAGATGTCAGCTATTACTAACCTATATAAGGCAAGGGGAGTGGGCATTGGTTAATAGCCTGGACCAAGTAGGGTATTAGAGGTGTATGCTATTATATACAACAAAAGTACTGGTAGACCAGTGTGAGCCAATAAAAAAAAGAAAACTTATGTAGGGGTAGGGGAGCAATATAAATCAATATACTAACAGCCTAGCACAGTACCAATAATTGATCTGCAGTTCTTAGTTCACACATGCCTAGACCAATAGGTATCCCGTTTGATTTATCATCATCAGTGCCCTTGAATCAATTTACAATAACAATAATACAATCTTTATCATGCTATTGGTTGGCAGTCATATGACCTTATTTCTATAACCCAATAGAGAATATAGTAGCAACCAATCAAATATTAAAATAAAAAATAAAAGATCAGTGGGGATTGGCTAACATATAGGCCAATGTAGATCAACCCATAAGGAGATATAAAGGTATAGAAAAATAATGAAAGAATATAAGAGGATGAGAGCGCTAATAGAATGGGATATACTAGAGAGATATACTAGTGATATATTATACTAAAGGGATATACTAGGGGGGTACTAACCTCTGTGTGGTATCTGAGCCCTCTGTGAACTGTTGTGACTCAGGAATGCTCCATACTAGAGATTTATTATTTAATTGGTCCTTGTAGAACCTATCGGCCTGTTCCTTCACTACGTTGGCCACCTATAACCAATGACTACATTGTCAATAGAGTACGACCAGTAATGTAAGAGTGACCAGAGAGATTATTGGCTTACTTAGACGCCCTTCTCCCCCAACACAGGGCCTACTTACATTCAACAGCATGTCAATGTTCCATATAAGCTCAGGGGTATTGGACCTAGAGCGCAGGCTGCTAGGCATCATAGTTGGGCTGTCGCGTAGCCCCGCCACTACCCCGGCAGGCATATACTGCATGTAGGGAGCCATTAATTAGCGTAATTAGATGTCATTAGTGTAATTAGAGGTCATTAATGTAGTTAGAGGTCATTGGTGTACTTAGAAGGCCATAAGTAATTACCTCTTTATACCGGTGACTCTCTTTTCTATTTCATTTTGCAGTTAAATATCACCACTACCATTAAGACTGCGGCCAAAAGAAATATAACAGCTAGAGGCTATAATTACCTATACACTACACCACATATATCTACTAACCTACCTGCAAACTACACTACATATCCTTATAATAACTTACCTTAAGCAACACGAGAACGACCTTGGCCCCATGAGTCCTATTGGCTGCCATTTTACTCAATACCTTGGACGCTCTAATGCAATCACTGTCGTCTTCCTTCTCATCCTTGTTTTCATTGGTATCTAGGGTCTTCACCGTCGAACCAAACATCACATTTAAAAGATAGATAAGACCTGATGATTGGCGGGGTTATGGGAGAGTGATCAGGCATTGGGTGGAGCTTGGTATACCTAATCAGCTTCATTTAATAAAAATTAATACAACAATAAAAAAGATAGGAAGGAGGGGGGGTATTGTAGGCAATACAGGGCCAGACAGTAGAGAAACCCGGTATCTAAGGAACTATATAAGAGACTATGTAGGGCATGTATGGTATGAAGGGTATGTATGGTATGTATGGTATGTATGGTATGTAGGGTATGTATAGTATGTAAGGTATGTAAGGTATGTATGGTATGTAAGGTATGTAGGGCATGTATGGTATGCAGGGTATGTAGGGTATGTGTGGTATGTAAGGTATGTATGGTATGTAGGGTATGTATAGTATGTAAGGTATGTATGGTATGTAAGGTATGTAGGGTATGTATGGTATGTAAGGTATGTAGGGTATGTATGGTATGTATGGTATGTAAGGTATGTAGGGTATGTATGGT
Organism: Ichthyophonus hoferi; assembly: GCA_002751075.1. Classification (NCBI taxonomy): domain Eukaryota; class Ichthyosporea; order Ichthyophonida; family Ichthyophonidae; genus Ichthyophonus; species Ichthyophonus hoferi. Next base: position 14,275 of record NAOQ01000898.1, read on the forward strand.
ATGTAGGGTATGTATGGTATGTATGGTATGTATGGTATGTAA
>NAOQ01000902.1:0-15913 GCA_002751075.1 Ichthyophonus hoferi
TACATACTACATGCATACACGCATATGATATATAGAGAGAGTGACAGTACGATAGACATACCTTCAACATTAATATCTATCATCTTATGGATGGATCGTTTCACACAATCTAACTCATCCCCCTCTAAGCAATTAGTGATACTAATGGTTAGCCAAGGATCCCAAGCTTAAATCAAACAATAGGCCACTAAGATCGACCTTACTATAAATTCCTAGATTTATCTATCTGCACATAGATGTATATGGTATAATTCATAGTTTAATTGGTCATACGAGCCTTGATTTCCTCTTTAATGCCTAACGGCAAAATTATTAGTTCGAATAGATAATATACAAAATTAAGGTTTTCAAATAGATATCTGAAAGGCCGTACAGGTGGTCATAACCAATAAGAATGAGGGGTGCGTGTGATATGCATGATCATATGCTATGACAGGAAAATAATACAATAGTATAACACTATATAATATAATGATAGTATGCTGGTATGATAATTAAGTAGTAAGCAATTCTGATAATAGAACATTGGAACTATTATAACACTAGAATAACATGATTAGATAGTGTCGTAATGGACAGGAGAAGAGATACAGAGAGAGAGAGAGAGAGAGAGAGAGAGAGAGAGAGAGCACCCACCTGTCTGTAATAACTGGGTAAGAATATCACATATTTTAACCTGGAAGGCAGGCACCTTCTTAGACATCTCAGGCATGGCATTGATTGAGGCTTTACGCACCTACCCACCCATTAGTTAAATATCAGGCTATAGTCTATATTATAGGCCAATCGAACAATAGGGAATAGCTGATATACATTAGATATATATTGTTTACTGTGTTTAGTCACGCGGATGTGTATTAGCGTTGGTGGTTGCATGTGTATATATCTATTTTCATAATGATGAAAAGATCTGAGATATAATATAAGGAGACCAGGAGAAATAAAAGAAAAAGAAAGATACAGCCAGGTAATACTAAACAAAGTTAAAAAGAAAGAAATAGTGTATGTAACATAGAAATAGAAAGAGCGATAATATATAGAACCAAACACAATGGCACAAAGCAATAAATAACACAACTTACCGCCTTATTCTCCACCTCGCACATATCCACCATACTATTCAGGGCCAGGTCCTGTAAGTCACTATAGTACCCAAAATGCTTAGGGATAATCCCCGCACAGAGCTGTTTAGCCTGGTCACTCTGTGTGCATAGCTCCAATAACTTCTGGAAAGAGTCATAAGCCTATAAGCCGCATAGGAGTAAGTATATGTATATGTGAGCTATCACTTAATAACTATTTTAATTAACATCACCTCTCCAATCAGAGGGAGCAATAATCCTAATTACTTTCAACAAGCAATTTAAAATTTAGAAGAGAAATAACAACCCTTGCTGACGTCCCGTATCAGCAGGTCTATTTGTACTTTATTTACATACACAAAGCAAGCACATAAGCCACTAAAGTCAGATCGAAGGCACATAATCAAACCAGTAAAATCAAGATCCTATAAGGAGCCTAGTAATTATGCAGTTTTCCCTATAGGATAAACCTAATACACGATAGTGTCTTTCCTTCTTTCTTTTTCTCAGTCTCTCTTTACCTATCTCTTCCCTTCGTCATCTTTTTTATTTACTTGCAATACCTTAAACTAACCACACCTGAACTACAACCTAGAACAGTTTTTTAAAAATAAATAGACGCCTATATATAGTCGGTCTTTCCTCATTGCATTATAATACGAATAATTATATACTCCATTCATTTTTTATACAGAAAATAAATACAATAGTGAGACTATCTGGGTAAGCAAGCTATAAGCATATGTTTAATCCTATATTTTCTCTCTTCGTTTTTGTCGTTCTCTATTTTTAATTATTATTATTATTATTATGTTGATTATGCTTATCATTATTACTATTGTTATTGCTATTAGTATTATTCTTATTGGTAGTATTATGATTAGTAGTATAATTCTTATTGTCAGTATTATTATTATTATTGTTATTATTATTATTATGATGCTGATTATGCTTATCATTATTACTATTGTTATTGCTATTAGCATTATTCTTATTGGTAGTATTATTATTAGTAGTATAATTCTTATTGATAGTATTATTATTATTATTGTTCTTATTATTATTATGATGCTGATTATGCTTATCATTATTACTATTGTTAGTGCTATTAGTATTATTCTTATTGGTAGAATTATTATTAGTAGTATAATTCTTATTGATAGTGTTATTATTAGTATTATTATTATTATTGATAGTGTTATTATTAGTATTATTATTATTATTATTATTAGTGCTATTGTTAGTGCTATTGCTATAATTCCATTACATCTTTCTCTTTCATCGTCTGAATTTATATTTCATATGTCATTATTTAGCCTATTAAGGCAATGTCCTTTATCTCTCTATCCCACTCTCCCCATATATCATGAAAGCCATGGAGACCATATAAACCAATCATATTCACCCATCTCGCTTCAACTTCACTCTATCTATTGGCCATTTCCTTTGAATAATTATCCATGGAACTACAGTATTCATATGACACAGAAAACAATAATAATAACAATAAAATACGCAAACATAAACTATACAACTGTATGTGGTTGTATGTGAAAGAATGGGTAACTAAAAGGTGGGAGAAGATAGCATAAACAGTAACATAACATCTTCAACTGGTTATACAAATACTATAAACTCGTATAAATATTTATAGTATATATATAACTATACTGCCTACTACTTTGTAATTAACAGGAGGTCTCTAAAAATTACATCTGAAATCAAGATATTTTCAAATTCTCCAACTATATATATGTCTACTAATATAGGCATACTGCAGTACAATGTAATAATACATATATATATATATATATATATATATTCAAATAATTTAAAGAGACTAATAGCAAACAAAATAACAAAATAATAAAACATAAAAGCAAAACAAAACATATGTATACCAATTGCAACCACACCTTAGCAATGACACTTTATAACAGCAATATCTACCTTGCCAGGTGTTGCGTTCAGCTCATCGGCCACCTCATAAACCTGACTTACAATATCACTCATGGTGTAGACTGAAAGGGGGATAGGCCAATAAAAGTCGGTGAGTGTCTAGATTATATGCTATTTAAATGTTGTATTGTATCGTGTGTATTGGATGTGTATGCATGTAGTCAAGTTATCCAGCTTATATTCACTATACATGCACTTACATTATCCAACGATTTAATGTTCTAGTATAGAGCATTAGCATTCATCAAAACTTGGTGTATTTACTAGATAAATATAAAACATGTGCTATCATACATGTCAAATATATTTTAAAATGACTAAAATTTCCTATTTTTCCCTATGAAAAAAAAAAAAGGTTTGCTATAATAATAATTCCCCGCTACCACGGGGCTCTAGTTTACAAATATGACTATTATAGTAGTGGGTGAGAAACCCCTATTTCATATCAAAAACATCAATTGTTTTGCCATAAATCATAGTAAACAGTAGACTGCTAACTTGTTTCATATAATATCTAGCTATCTCTGTTGAGTCGACTTGTCTATCCTATTAAAAATTTCAATATCTTACATGATTTAACTTGAATATTATATTAAATAAATAACATAATGTAGGAATATAGAGACCGGTAAATGTCTGTACTTCAACTATTAAACAAAATTTTATTAAAACGTGTGAAAATGTAGTCTAAATACATAATAACAATGTATTACTTCACAAGAAATACTATTAAATATGAAATCTTCCACTTACATATTATGAAACAACTACTCTAAAATAATGATTCAGAGTTAGATAATATAATTACATATAAATAAAAGTACAAAAGTCATGTCATTAATCTACTGAGCCATATTCTGTAATTGTAATTAATTAATTAATTAGTTAAAGTATATAAGTTATTATATATTAGGTAATTGCTTAAACGGTTAATTATTTAATAAGCTGCTTAATTAGTTTTCATTATGATGTCATTATCAATAATGGATGAACCCGGTTTCTACTAGCGAATTATCACTCTGGAAAAAATGAATTTTGCCTTTGCATGATCTGCCGCGATCATTGCCCTTCTAGCAATAACATATATGTAATTATATATTTTATTTATTTTATTTGATAGGCCTGTAATCCCTTTTCATATGTCGTAGTTCTTACTCGAAACGCCAATGATTCACGGACATGACCTGGCTTATGATGGGATACTAGATCAGTTTCATTCTATTCCCAGTGTTTCTAACTCTATCTCAAACGCAGGATAATAATAATACATGGTATGGAATTATTATTAACACGACCATCTTACGTTTCGTTGTAGTAGAGTGATACAAATATCTTATAAGAATTCTTAAACCTATATCCTTCAACATGATAAAAGAATGTTTCAATCAGTATTTTTTATCGGGTGCGTTGATAACCAATAATACGTCTTTATTGCACATAGCACTAAAACCAAAAATGGGATTCAAAAATATAATCAGTAAGTTTATTGCATACCTAATGTCAAACAAGTACTCCGATAGGTTGTTAGATTTTTATAGTTATTGCTCGATATATTATTTTAGAATATAGTAATCGATATATAGATAGATACAGATACAGTTATCTTAATATATCAATATTTTAGTTGCCATCATATCATGTACATATATATATGCATAAATACATACATACATACATGCATACATATACCTACCCTGAAAATAGCAAATAAAATATTTAATAGGTGGGAATCTTTTTAAGAGAAATTTAAAATAAATATTTAAATATTGCTTGAAGGTTATAGTTTTCGTACTAAATTTAACTTTGTTTATCACCTCTTTATAGCATAAAGCTGTAGAAATTTTGGGTGTTATTTTATTTTTAATAAAGTACCTTACTTTCTTCTACATATCTTCATACCTACATAAACGCGCTTGGCGAGTTTGAACAGTTTTATGTAATTATTTTAGCTTGTTTATATATATTTTTTAGGGATCTAAAACGTCTTTTTTACCTTTGAAGCACCTGCAGGACATAAACCTATACATTCAACGTGAGAACTTCTTTTATTACAACACAATACTAAGCCAGTAAGCATGTCAGCCATACCCCATACTTCCAAGTCAAAGGATGCTCAAGCAGCTTCAGGCCTTTATGAGTCAGATGACCACATTCCACAGAACTATGAAGTGAGTAAAAGCCTTTGTTGATTGTTATTTGCATATTTTTTTTATTTTTTTTATTTTTATTTTTTTCCTCGGGTTTAGCTGTTTTTCTTGTCATGTTTTTTTTTGACTTTTAGGGTTTTGGGGGTGGCAAGGTTGTAGGTTGTAGTATATATAGTTTACTTGATTGTAAAAAAGATAGATTTTTTATGTTTTCTACAAGGTGCACGAATCATTCCTCTGTTTTGGCCTGTTATAATAAACCAAAGAGAGAAGAAAATATTCACTATGAACACAGCTAGGAACAATAATAAACCTAAGACTTATATACCATATATCACCTATATATATATATATATATATACGTATTCCCGTATACTACACTATGTAATACTAATTTATTATTTATTCGTATATGTGTTGGCCGTCTGTATTGCACTACGCACTGATAACAAAGTGCTATCTATGTCTATATTTATATCTCTAACTTATTAATTATTCATTCAGTTTTTATTGAAATTCTTTTATATATATTTATATATATAGTGTATATGAGTTAGAATATTATATAATATATAATATACTTATATTTGTACGAGTATAAAGGCTTGTGCGGACTAGGATGCCTGTTATCATACTCCCATATTACCTCTTGTCTTACACTACTTTGTATTTTTGTAATTACCAATCACTTGAACTTGCTTATTTGTATTTGTACACTAAATTCTCTCTTTGTTATATATATATATTTCACTTGCCACATATAGGTATTACCAAATAGGCACACCATAAATTTAAGCTCAACCACTATGGTGTTTATATTAAACATCTTATCTTGAAAACGTTCCAGTAGGGTATTTGTACATATACTTTGTTCAATTGCACTTTTTGATATTAACTATAACCTCTACTCGTGTGAAAACTTCATGTTTTTTTTTCTTTTGTTATTAATATTTACGTTTTTGAATAACAGTTGTTTTTGTAAAGTATTGACCTCTTATGAAAAATCATGTAGAAAGACAAAAACTAAAATAAAGGCAACAAGTTACATTATGAGTCTTATTATTGCCAACACTCTCCCTCCCTCTACACAGAGCCTTTACTCTATGCATCCGTCATTATCATCACCATCTATGAGCAGTAGTAAAAGCGATAGCAAGGCCCGCCTTAATGCTGCCTTCCATCGGTTTGCTGGTACAGTTAAGCAATCCTTTAGTACTGACATGTTTCCTGTAGAATATCCAACCACCCCACGCCATTTACGGGACGCAAAAGACTACGCCACTATATCAGACTCTATAGAGAGAGCGATGGATATATTAAAAGGTCGGTTACACCAGAAAACAGAGTATGTACATCAATTGAAAGGCGAGTTAGATGGAAAGACAAGATCCATAATGGCACTAAAGGAACAGAAAGAATTGGCTTTAAAAAGGCTAGAGGAGTCTGAGAGAGAGTTGAGGTTGGCTGAAGAGGAAATGAACAATGTAAGGGAAAGTAGGGAGTTGTATAAAAGGGCACATAATGATGCAATTATTGAGAACTCGATTTTAAAAAGGATGACAGAACCAGTTTAGCTAAAGTATAGCTTATATGATACATTGCGTAATCTATTAAATTATCCTATTTATTTTTCATGTATATATATATGTCTACCGCCTTGTATTTTTTTCTATAGTTTGATGTGAATGTATCAGATGATATAAACTATATTGTCTTAAATTTCTTTTTATAGTAAATTATTAATTTTTAACAGTTCATGGCTTTACATTTGATCTTTTTATATAACTATGAGTATATAATAAAAATATTTTCTCTGTAATTCACTGGCTATATTACAGTAACACTTCCGTTATATATCATGAATTATTTTATCCTACGACCTTTGATTAGTTACTATAGTAACTTGGCATTTTAATGCACTATTTGCTGCAATAATATATATATTGCTATAAATCTATTCATTTTACATTCACTACAGTTAAAAAATGCCTTTTTAGTGGCTGTCCAACGGGGAAAGTGGCAGTTAAATCTAGCACGTAGTTTAGATTGATGATTAATGGATAGATGCTTCCACATTGTATAGGAAATATAAAGTAATACTACTCTGTCTCGATTTTGTTCTATGAAATTTCTGTGCTAGTCAATTGTTTAACTTATCAAAGCGTAAGTTATACAGAATGTGTGGGAAGTTGACATTTAATCAAGGGACTCATGATACAAAATATCAATAGGTATATTGTTTGAGTTGACCTATGTGTGGTTGGGTAACTTCCTTTACGTCTATAAATAGATGTATGTGAATAAATTAAAACAAGCCTGTTTAATTTTCCTATTTTTTATGTTTATTACCATTACAAATAGTTACCTTCTAATCTAGTGTTCTTTCTCCAGTCATTATCAATACTTATTTTTATACGCTTTCCTGTATCTTGGATACCTTCTAGAACTGATCTGCATAAATGAGATATTGGAAATAGGACTAGTATCTGTTGTGTTGAGTTCTATTAGGCTGTTGTTGCTAGGAAAAGCAGGCTAAAGCTCTAGCTAACTGCCTGCGGGATCTCCCTCTGTTGATCAATGAATATAGAAGTTTTTAGCTTCTTACTTGGTGATATGTTGTACATAAAATAACTGTAATCTACTTGTGGTTAACTTTGTGAAAACAAGGATATTTAATTAATTTGTGTATTTACTAATATAGCTATAATCAGTTAGCATTATTAGCAATTACTATTACTTATGTAGTCTGGGGAAAATAGTTGGTGCAATCTATTGATGCTAAATGCAAATTCAAAATGATTGATTAAAATTGAACCTACCAATGGCAGAGGTCCTGCAACTATGTGCCATTTCAGATCATATGTTTGGAGGCCCAGATAATTCATTGCTCAGGCATTCTGCCCAAAACAAGTTCTGCAGATTTGCTTAATAATAAAAATATGCCTTAGCATATCTGTATTCCGTGTATGTGAAGGGGCATGTTAAAATGCCCTTTAATTCGGTACTCCCTCTTCTCCTAAACAAATATAGGACATAGAAACACTCCTGCCTCAACTTACTATTCCCATAAATTTGGTAAAATAATAGAAATAATGGACGAAAATAAAGTCTACCATTAAACAATCCAAAAAGATAAAAAGATATAGCGCCAGAGTCAACTGTAAAAACCTCTTTGTAGAGATATGTTGCAAGACCATCAACTCCGAATGAACACGTAGTTTGGCCAAAGTTCTGGCAGCAAGCGGATCATGAAATGATAGGTCCAATATTAGTTGACTTAATAACATTCTTAACCAGGTCAATTGATCTGTCAACAGGGATCTTTACGATTGGTCCCATTTACAATGGTGAACACAGCTGCGATTGACATCTGCAATAATCACTGGTCAGAGAAGATAAAAGAAAACGGAAACAACTAATAAACGCCCCGGCACACCCGGGCATACGCAGTAACCCCACATGCCTGTATACGTGTACAATACCGATATGGGAAAATACGAATACGTTTATATCACAAAATTTTGCGCTCATTCATTATTTGTTAAATAGTATCATAATATATCTAGGGGTTTTCGAACCAAATGATAAAGTCGCACAACCAAAGTTATAGCCATCCCAATCAAAAATTATATAAATTTTCCCAGCCAAAAAGAGATTAAAAAGAAGCTTTAAAAACTTTTTAGTTTTTAATTTTTTTCTATTTATACTCAACCTACCTATATGTTATCTAACATTTCATCAACTTATGTCATAATTCTTATCCATGTTGTTATTAACCTCGTTTTTCATAAACACAACATCCAACATCATTGGTCCAGTAAAAGAATTTTACGTATTTATATATATTTTGACTTATTCTTTTCATTTTAAAGGAATTATAATATGTACGTATATATAGTTCTATTATACAACACCCAACTAACCCCGAAGCCTGTGGACAAGTCACCAGAACTACCGCAGATAACTATAAGAAGATACAAAAAATGTTATTGTATAAAGAATTGTTTTTATAACGTACATAGAAAAAGATTTAAAGACAACTCAACCGGTGCTCTCAGCATTGGTTTGGAAAACACCACCGACAACAGCTTTTAAGCCTAAACTGGTAGATCGTGTTTCATTTAAGATAAAACGAGGTAAATGGGTGCCCACACATTCTTCTTCAATTTCTTAGTCAATATTGACCAAGAAAGGGTTTGCAAGGCTTTTTGTGAAATACATATTAATTATTGCTGGAACCAAGTTCTTCACCATGCTGAGATAGATTATTCTTTATTGTTGCTATCACTTCTCTTACGTTCTGTGATAGTGATCTATTAAACTACTTGTCTTACGACTCAGTGAATCAGAATCTTTATATACATTAAACCAATCAGAATGTTGCACACGTTTATTGTTATTGGTAAGCCATGATGCAATTCAAAAAACAACAAGTTTATATCCGACCAATTATAAAAAAGAGAACTACTACTAATTACATTATTAAAATTACACCGCAGTTAATTAGTTAGATTGCTCAAATATCACTCAAACAATTCTATTGGTTTTAATTGTATTGAGATCAACTTAAATAAATACATCTACAATGTAATGATGATTGGTGCATATCATATAGCTGGTGCATGCTCAACCATCAAATATATAAGCAAAATCTAAAAGCTCTACATACCTGTGAAAAACGCAAGTAATGTAAATTAGACATCGTATGTACCATTTCTTTTGTAGGAAAATAAAATAAGGAAATAATGCGAAAGAATAGAGCATCAGATTTTTTTTTAAAATGGATATCTTCCTGCCATATGAAAAAGGTAAAGGGAATCATGAGCTTATAACAACAAAATCTGCTTTTGACAGAATCCTGATTTATTTTATAACTTGAATATAGTGTTTAGAGGCAAGATTAAAATAAAAAATGTTAGAAGCCCAGTTTATTGCATCAACTAATTTTCACACGTTGCCGTGAAATTTTAAGATCATTTCCTACCTTAATGGAAAGCACGCCGCCGCAATTAAATATTTTGACTGAGAATTACGTGAATGACGTCACTATATCCAGGTTTGAATCAACAGGAGTTCGATTATAGAGCAGCGTACAAAAGGTACGGCACATGGCATGTCGCTCATTTGTGATTGGTAGTCAAAATATAAAAAAGCCTGATTTGGTATTTTTATCCTGTCAGACAGGCTTTTTATAATCTCCCAAAAATACAACATGATATTTATAGACTAGTAGTTTACCAGAGCTTACCCTTAGTCCTAAAAGAAAGGATAAGGGTGCTATGGCAATTTCAATAGTTAATGACCATTTTATCGCCCCACCCACCTCACGTAATTGATGACTCACCATGCCACCTGTGCCACACCGCAAAATTACCAATTAGCTTATTGCTAATGCTGCAATGACGGAAGCCTGAATCTAAACACAAACATGCGACATGATCCATTTAAGTCACCAAACACATTGTGTCCGTGATAAGGGGTTGCAACTATGCAATCATAAATTGACCTTTATTAGGTAAGAAATATTAGTGATTGTTAATTTGTTAAACTTTAACTTTTATTTATTCCGGTTGGTTATAAAAGCGCATCTTCCATTTAATTGCTTTTAAACAAACCAATAAATATTTGTCGACACCATATACGTGCCTATCATTGGCATGCGCATCTTTTATCGGAAGATTCGATTCTTAACGTAGATTTGCGTAGAAGTATCTATTTTTTTATAAATTATGAATAGACTTATAACTAATAACTAATACAATAGATTTTATCGATTTTTAACGGCATAATAACATTTTTCACAATCTATTTCTAATGTCAATTATCTTAAACAAATAGAGTATCTCTTCCAATAACTGCGACTTGTTAACCTTCATGCAAAAAAAAAATCTAGATGGCCCTCTGCCAATACTCAAGTTCTGGTGTGTGATTGGGTGAATGGATCCTCTTAGATCCAGCTTTACCCCATGAGAATACTATTAATATTCTGGTGTGTACATAATATTTCCAGTTTGACACTCAGGCTTTGTGTACATGTGTAGAAGTATCCATATACACTTTTTTAAACTAATTTTTTCTTTAAGTCCTTTTAAACTATTATTTTTTACAATTATTATGTTGGTTAGCCAATTTAATCGCCCGGCCCCGACGATCGATACGTACGATACGATGCAGTTGGATATTGAGAGGTTTGATGCTGAATTTTTAGAAAATCTAGACTGGTATACAGACGACAATGATGCATACAACAGGCCACTTGTAAGTAATATTTCAGTTTATTTGTTGTTGGTTTGTGTATCTCTAAGGAAAGTTGGTCATTAACGGCGTATGCTGCATCCTTGTTTGAAATGTGAGCCTATCATAGAATTGGTCGCAATTTTTATTGATGACTATTTTCATTCTTCTTCGTTTTGTGACTTAAAGTTGAATTGACAGCGTGACTTTACTAGAGTTGCTATTTTTTCATGTTAACATCACACTCATGGATGCCTATGTGCCCACACAAAAGCGATACTATGCTAATAGTCCTTTTCCTCTTTTTTGTCTTATAGGGAGCGTTATGGATATCGGGACTTGAAGAAAAACCAATAGTAAGTTTATCCACGTATGCTTATTTTTATTCAACTGTGTATGGGTGTAGTCAAATACGAACAAATACAATTAAATAAAGAAATGTCATTTTCTTATGATATTGCTATTATCTCCCATCTGATGGCAATCATACTAGTTGAACTACCAATAAAGGAACACAATATATTTAATTTGTCAGGAAAAATAAGCCCACTTAATCAACCATAGTGCAAAATCACGTGCATATCTCCGCGTATATTAGCTCTTTTACACAAACACACTACTTGAGCAGGCTCTGACTATAAGCGATTATATTTGTGACTGTATATGTTTTACTCACAATACTCGTTCACACAGACGTTTAAGGCTACTATGATGAGGCGATACCGGTCGCAGCCCGAAAAATCACACTCTGAGCCAAGCCTTGTTTTTCAGAGACACCCAAAATCGGAAGGTATGTTAAATCTTTTAATAACAGGGTTAGGGTTATAGAGGGCACAGAAACAAATAGTATATGGATGAGATAAGTAAAAAAAAATGCATATATATTTGCATATAGCTGTAAGTCCATGTAAGGAGATTCATCAGATTGGATTGTTACATACTAATAATAGCCCAAAGTATATACCTTTACTCTCTTTCCCTAATTCACATCATTGATGCAAAAATATATCGGCAAATGCCACATGAATATAATATAGTCATTGTTCCGATACTATTCCATATCACACGCATCTAATATTTTCATTCCAATTTATTTGTAGACTTATTTATATACTCACTTCCACAGGTGTTATGCCTGCGGAGGAAACACAAACTCCACTAGCAGCATTAAAGGATTTCTCCCAACGTATATTAAATCAAAATAGAGACAAGCGTATGTGCGACGATTCAAATGAAAAGTAAGTACGTAGAGACGCAGATGTGTAGTTAAATACTGAGATATTCTTGGCACATAAATACACATGTATCTATATATGTACATATTATTTAATTTAAATTTGCATATCCTCCTCCTTTCCCGCGTATTAATTACTACACCTCCCTGACTGACATTGTTAAGTACAAAATAAATATGCATAAATAATGCAACACATACGCGCATTTAATATCATTCATATCGTCTAATATTTTTTCTATCATTCTATTTTATGGCTCCTCTTCGCTCATATTATACATACCATAAATGATTCAGACTTGCATATAAATACTTTAATTACAAGAGAGCAAACTAACACACAATTATACTACAGGCAGCGATTTTCTTCTTCTTCTCCTGAAATTGAATGCACAGGCTCTCAGCAAAGAAAGAAATCTGGTAAGTGCAACTAATTAAGTCCTTATTCCGAGACATCCTCTTACTTGTATCTACGCTTTCTTTATATGGTTGGCCTACTACTCCATGTTCCAACCCGCTCTTTATATCACAATCGCATTTTTTCCCCTTACAATATACATTTCCACTATTTCTGATATCCTAGGTACCCCTGTAATAAAGTTGTTTAAAACACTTCTAATATCCCGTATTGATACTATTTTTTATGCAGTAATTTTTACAATGCGATCAATGAAAACTTTCAAGAGAACCCACCACAAGGTAAATCTTCCAACTAAATTTACATGTATATGCTACAAATACCTGCATATAACTGATTTACATTTTTAAAATTTTATTCAAATAAGTATAAATATGTTTATTATGTTGCTTGCTTCTACCAAAGATTACTAGTTAAAATATATACTAGTATTGGATATGTCGCATACCTAATTAAATATGTACCTAACAACACACTTTCCTATTCTAGAACGTTACGGATGATGAGCCAGAGCCAGTACCCTTAAGGACAAAGAGCGTTGCACAAATTCCTATTGTCCGGTTCATTGAAAGTAATATAGCACTTGTCACTACCTCCCTCATGCGCCTCCCTTCAATATTTTCTAGTCGCATTACGTCTTGCTCCTGGCTTTTACACATGATTTATGTTATCATCATACTCAGTTTCCATTATTTATCAAAATTCCTGATGCACTAAATCTTAAACACATACCTTAGTAGGCAATTAGGGATTATTAACTGATTCCAACTATTACTTTCCTTATCAGAGACAGAGTATCGTCAAAAAGCTCTATCTCTGGGCCGTGCATCGCCAATGCCGTTGTCCTCTCGATCAGCCTTCGTGTGATTTGTTTGTTTCACGTTTTCTAGTGGTTATTAGTCAAGTTATTATTGGAAGCTTGGGTTTTAATATTAAATCTAGATATATTGCATTAAATAATTTCGAATACGCCAAAATAGTAATTTAAAAATAGAAATGCTGTATTAATGTGTTAACTAATCTGTTTATTCGTTGAAGCAATACACATTATAACGGAATATAGGCTAAAATAATGATTTTTGTTCACTACCGTGAACTCCAAAGGAACGAATATAATTACATTTAGCTGGTAGTAGCTAATAAAGACGCAGATAATAAGGTATAATCGATTATAAATAAAGCTTTGCGTTTCTTACTATTTTGTTAACAATATTACATATATTCCCATTGATGTTAAGAACATACTTGCCCTGTATTTAATAATTATGAAATTATATTATAATGTTTAGCTCTTTACTGGCACTTGATTATAATGATCAGTGCTCTGATATTTCTCCTATCGATAATACAGAGAAGTGTTTAGTAACTTTTGGTAGTAATAATAATTATTACTTACACTCAATCTTAGTCTCTCATTGATCGTTTACACTGTGCTATTACTACAATCGCACCTAAACCCAAAGGCGGGAGTCTCTTCTGAATTTTTAAATGAGGTGCCCTCAGCCTTCTATTAAAAATGGATCAGAGCCAAGTAAGCGCTACACCTATTAATAGCTCAGCACATGTGCATAAATAAACTGAAGTCAATTGGAGCCCCCAAAGCCTGAGGAGTGTAGCCTTTTCATTCGATTCATTAAATGGAATTGATTTTAAATTATTTCCTGCCGACAAGTCAATAGAACTCCCGCAGATCATCTATAACTTTCAAATTGTTATTTTAAGTTTATGCGAGTAAATTCATGCGGTGATAAATAATACTTAAAAAATATATGAATCGAGGAGAATTTATATCGAATATAATTATTTTTTATCTATGACCTCTAATACACAATTCATAGTTTGGGTTTGAACGCGATAATCCGTATGTGCGTATCTTTGTGTCTGGCTCGTCAGCTAAGTCCAAAAGATACTTAACTGTGAGTTGTATTAATATCAAATATGAATGAATTATTATAAACCAGGTAATTGTATTTTGCGGAGGGTGGGTGGTGGACAAGGCGTATAAAATAGAATAAACGTGTCAACGATAAGTACATATCAAATCGTTTATGCATCACTTTTGACAATACTACTACTTTTAATAGAAATACCTAGTTACACAGCATTTGCGTTGAATATTTGTTTTGTCAGTCAGATATGCTTCACAGGCAAGAAAATCATCAACATTGTCCTCTACAGATATATATAATATGAAGAGAATCAATCAGCATGAGTTTATATTCTTCATGATGTACTTATTACCAATTATTTTCTATTACATATATATAACCATTAACCATTACCTTAAATACGAAACGTATGGCAATCTGTTGTAGTTCTTTTGACTTATTTACTGGCTTCGGGGGCTCCAATTCATTGATGGATCTTGGGAATAGTAAGTAGAGACAAGAGCGTTCTTGTGGCCTATATTCATTTCGAAAAAATAATAATACTGAGTTAAGAGGCGTTTTAATGTGTCCCTTTGCACACGCGGAGTACAGATACGCAAAGACACATTTTTATTATTAAACAGTTCAGCAGGACTTGCCTTATACAAGATGCTTAGGCAATGTGCTCTGGACAGAACGTTATGATCTGAAACGGCTTATTATGTAGTTGTAAGACCTCTACCATTGGCTGGTTCAGTTTTGATGGATTGTACTAGCTAGTTTCTCAAACTACATATGTAATAATAATTGCAAATAATATTAAATGCTTATAAATATATAAAGAAATACCTAAATTAATTTAATATTCTATTTTAACAATATATAATAGTTGTTCTTGCTAGGCTAGAAGTAGTAATAGAAGTTGCCCCCCCCAGAGAGTCTGCGTGCGCGCCTTCTATAGGACGTCTGTC
>NAOQ01000903.1:2045-22575 GCA_002751075.1 Ichthyophonus hoferi
GCTACTCGAGTATTTGGAGAAAATACTTTGAGTGGTGTTTATTGAATGAATGCACTGAGAAGAATAACTCATAAATGTATCGAAAAAGATGATGATATATATATATATATGCAGTGAGTTTCTTAACAGTCTATATATCTCACTCTGCCATTATAAACGACACCTAAGACAGGTGTCCCCAGAGCTAGCGGTGTCAACTCCTTCAAAAACTACATTTATCGTGGGTAGCGGGTTTTCTCTAGTATACCTTGTACCTTGTACTACTAACTATATTCACAACCGCTATGGCCAAAATTATCGTGGGTTACTACAATAATCGTAAGCTTATTCAGTAGACAAAGAAGAAAAAAGTCGGTGTAATACGAAGTGTCTATTTGCTTTCAGAATGGCTCTTAATTTACAGTTTTGAATACTGCTGTTGTCCAAATATAAAGAGGCATCCAGTACTATACGACCAGTAACTGTTCAATCTATAACACGCTGTAGGCTTGGCCAATTATAGGTCTATAAATGCTAGATCAAGTCCACAAGAAAAGCACTGATTAGTGGAAGGTGTTCACTGTGCGTTCTAGGCTAAGCTTTACTGCGTGTTGATTGGATTGTAACCTTCCTGCCTATCTGGTATGCATTATTAGTGGTTCTAACAATACTCAAATATGACTGTTTGCCACTACATCTAATACCAAGTCTGTCATGAAGGCAACCACACGGAGCCTCATGTACTAGAAGATAGTAAAGAATCGAGGATAAACATAACGATAGAAATTAAATAATTTATTTAAATGAAGGGCGATAAATTTAAGCATTTATGTTTATGTGAACTCGAGCCATACACTTGAAAAAACTATACACGATGTAAGTATAAAAAGTTACTATTAAACAAGCTACATGAAAAGACAGACAAAATTATAACCAGTTATTATAGATGTAGGTCATTATATCGAAATAAAATATTATGGATTCACAAACTGTCACTACCATAGTGGCTCAGGTACGGTCGTTATGTTATATCTATTAGCTGTACTAGAGCCTGGTTCAAAGTATAATCCCATCACTTACGTGTATAATAAATTACTACGTTATATGAAAGGTAAGTATAGCGACATGTCTATTAACGTTAGTGTTGTGATATATATATATATATATATACCTACATATCAACGTCAGATCTAGACTTCTTTAATGATTAACAGGATATTACGTGACCAGTGTGTATAGATAGCGGTTTCAACTAGATTACACACCACAGCATCGCATTGTTCCCCACTTGGGTAATTTCAACGAATGACGCACCTAAATAAGCAGACCCACTAAGAAAGGTCCTGCAGCCACAATAATATACTGTATATATAATATACACTCGAAGGTACAAAGAATAAATGAAGCTTGAAGACTACACTTACTATCCAAATTTGCAATACAAATAGGCCAATATAGCGTTCAGAAAACATTCCAGAGCCTTACGTACATCATGATAAAGCACATTACTATTCAAAGATAATGAAATATATATGTATATATATGACTTTAGATGGGATAATGGGATAAACTAAATAAAACGCGCGATTAACTACTTTCGGGAGAACCACTGCGCATGATAAACACCCAATCGGAACTGAGCAGTCTGACTTCGGCATGGGGGTTGGTGTACACATAGGAGCCCTTAAAGTTACTACGATAGAGACCCATAGGTACGCAGTTCTCTTGCAAGATAAAGTAGGCTACAGCAGCGTCGTAGCTATTGCCAACCAGGTGGGTAGGCAGTAAGATTTGGCTGTGGGGGCGAATAATGAGTAAGGGGAATGAAACATCATGTATGAAACATAAGCCTCAGACCTAGGCGCACTATATATGTTGTTATTGCAGCGACTGCTGCTTTTTTACTATCTACTCGACATTCATTTAGGTAAATCACACGTTCTCTTAATCTTATATCATATACCTATATGTGGATTTACTAAATATTAATCCTTAAGAAGCTAATGAATGTTTATTGGTTGGATATACTTTAAATCGATATCGTGGATCAATCTGCTTGGGCAATATTTAACATAAGCTCCAAACAGGAACGTCATCCTATGACACCAGGGTTTAAAGCACATGCCAATCAACGTATAGCTCCTTTACTCTTCTCTCCTGTGAAGCAGGCATTACCATATATGTAATACTTAATGCGCCGTACACCAATCAGAAAACAATCTGTACCAACCCCCTATATTTCGACAGAATAATAACTTACTCAAGATAGGCGCCATTTGCGGTACCAGACAACAGACAGCAGAAGACATCGTAGGCCTTAGGGAGCAGGGCATTCTGTGAGAGACGGATGAATGATTAGTACAGAATAGCCACGTAGTGCTATCTAGTAGTGTATATTGGTCACTAGAATGCTTTTTGAAATATCGTAATTGACATATATCCATCCAGAAGGATAACACCACGACAAGCGAATCACGCCATACCCACCTGAAAGACGAACATGCTGCTAGAATCGGCAATAACAACACTTCCAGCGGCATATGAAGGCTGCATATGCATGTTGCTGTCAAACACAGTCATATTCTTCGTCTGTGTGGCGTTCTGTGTTAGAAATATACATACATAGTATATATTCTTCTCATCATTTATTAGGTTATGTACTCTCTGCTACTTATCGATTCCCTCCTACCCTGCCTCTATTCACAAGGTTACTTTACCATTAATCTCCATTGATAGTAGAGTATAGTGTAGCTTACCTCGGGAAGGCCGTTGCTCACGAAGCGAATAGATGACTCATTCACGAGTTCTAAAACTACATTCAGGGCAGGATTGCTGCGAAGGAAGTGGGTTAGTCACAGTCACGCTATTTATGTCATTATTCTATTGGTTACACTAAGAAATAAAATCGCTGGCACTAGCAGTAACAATAAATTTCATAATAGGACATGAGGGAGAGAGAAGGGAGAGTGGTGAGGGAGTAGGAGGAAGGCCACATACTGTACAACTTCTGACTTGGCCTTATTAAGGGTCATAAGAGTGAGAGCATCCTCTAGGTCCTGCGTGTCATCATCTGTTCCCCCATTGGACCATATTCTATGTTAGCTTATTACCAATCAATCATTACAAATAAAATGCTTTAGAGCCAGCACACTATATCTATATATAGGTCCACAGGAGAGGAGGGAGTGAACCCCACCCATTCTTATAACCATCCTAAGGCTAGGTCACTAGTGACAACTAGAGCCAATCAACATAATACATCACACATCACAGGCATCACCAACCATATGTTCCCATGTAGTCCCATATAGTCATATAGTAGGTATATAGGTACAACAGGGTATGTAGGGTAGAGGGGTTAGACTTACCGTGCGTGGCAAAAGAATCGGCAATAGACATGATGGCACTGGCATATCTGATGCCAGCACGATGAAGGTCGTGGAGACTGTGGCCATTTCCTATCATACAATACACATCCGGGAACCTATAGCAGACCCCCACACCTGGTTAGACCTGACCTTGTACCTATCAGAATCCTACCCTCGCCCTGAAACATGTCTCTATTTGATTTCCTCTACTACACGAGAGATAGCTGTACACACACCATGACTAGAGAGTGAAGGAAGGTGTGGCTACCTGCTAATGGCCACCCAGTCGTCTTCGGACAGGGGCACTGGGCATAATAAGACAACTACGGGACAGTTGTTACGGCCTAGCCTCGTTAAACGGAGGATCTGAAAATATCAAGTTGTTAGTACACTGGGGTATTGCCCTATGCTCTCCTTCACTGTTTGTTATAAGCTATGGGCCTATGGCATTACACGAGGCGGGCGTAGGTAGGGGCTAAGTATAACACACCATTGGTATATAGGCTCATTACTCATTATCTATAACTAACTGTACCCTATACTCAGGAAGCCGTAACACCTGATTAAATGCAATGGCTAATTTATCATACGTATTAATTAATTAATTACACATTTACGTGAGGCCGGCGTACACTCAGTTACATAGAGAATAAAGAGAACTCGAGAGGAAGAGGGTGGTTACATACAGTCCACATGATTACAAGTCACTCACCTCTAGAATACTAAATGGTTCATGAACACCAGACCCTACAAGGATGACGTGGTTCCTCCACCCGGGAGATACCTGATTAATAAAGGCCCCACCAATCAGCTTCTTTGCAAGGCATCCCAGTTGATAGGTTGGTAATTACAGCGTATAAAATAGGAAAATAATCTCACTGAGATAAGAAGAATACCCAGGCATATATACTAACCTAGAAAAGGACATCTTTGTAGCTTCAGATAATAAATGAAAAAACACAATGAAGATATTTTACAGAGCAACCATAAAGGGAAAGGACATGCACAACCATGCTTTAAATGAAGTATAATAAACGTAAGCAATATTTTAAGTTAAGTATAATAAATGTAAGCAATACTTTAAGTTAAGTATAATAACATCAGCCATTTCCCCCGTACCTCGACCGTAGCCTTGGCAAGATCTCTGGGCTCGGCGGTAACAAAACATCTGTTGATACGGCAACCTAGGTAGGAGTCAGGATAACCCACAATGACCTCCTCTACCACCTGGTCCTGTTCCACTCCCTCGGACGCAGGTTGGGCAGGGAGGCAATTTTTCTTAGTAGAGGTTTGCATGGACCTCGGTGGCATCCAACCTTTGCCATTGCCCATAATAGTAGCTGTAGGAATGGAGCGGCGTAAGGCATAGGGGTTGTTGTGCACTGGCACAATAACCAGACAGATGGGATTAAAACCATTTACTTGCAATGTCACTTAACAAGAAAGAATGAAATGATGGAGAAATCAACCCTACCCACCAGGTGCACTGCAGTCTACGGTACTACGAAGACCAATTGTAAGTAAAGAAAAAGAGGGAAGGAGAAGGGGAGTTGACACAACACACAATAAACGCAAACCTTTTTCGTTGTCGGTTATATCTGTTGGGAAGGTCCTAGGTTGTTCCTGTTGGTTAACGTGCAGGATGTTATTATCTTTAGTAGGGGATGGGCACCCCCTCTAGCCTACTACCTTATTATATATGAACGACCTACCATAGTATAGTCTACTTACCATGGCGTGTATGAAGGAATGCTCGATCATTCTCCCTGGGCCGCGCATGGCTGCCTCCATGTCAATGGTCTTCCTACCTGCATAAACCAATACATCTTCCTCTTGTATCTGAAGGAGAGAGAGAAGATATGAGGAAACAGAACCGGTCAGAAATATAATTGACCACTACATACAGTGTTAGAGTACTGGCTGTGACATGTACCTAACTGGTCTTAGTTATCTTATTATGTTTAACTTGCTTCTCTTTTTAGTATATTTAAATATAGAGCTACACAAATAAAACTCATACCACATAGTCTGGTCCAGGGTTGAATTGCAGGTGACGTGAAATGGGAATCTCTGGGTTACCACAGGTGGCTGGATATCACACATAGAGGGTTAGGGAGATGGGCTCTCAGTGTTATGTAAGCCTCTTGTACGGGGAGGGGTGTGAGGTGTATGGACTCTGTCTATATATATCGCGCGCTATGCTTTATCTTATACACAGGTTGGGTGGACATACCCGGTCATTATACTAGCTTTATAACACGACCATAGTGACAGTTACATTGATTTCCGGTATTATTTACTCCACTAGGTTTACACATTTTAAGAGGGAGTGGATTGCCTACAAGTATGGTAAGAAAGTACAGCTCCAACCAACACACCACAGTGTCTAACCTCCCGCTAGAGTAATTGAAAGCTACTTACGTTCCTCCTCAGGAGGGCCATTTTCGCACACGGCAAAGACAATACAGCCCGTCTGAGTATAGAGCAGAAGGGATATCTGGCTAAAGGTCATGCCTACATAGGCCGGGGCCACAGTGATGCTGTGGACGTTGTTGACTACCCCATCCTCATATTCATCGTTCCAAGTCTTTTGGTCTTCTACCTTGGTCTCTTGCATGAAGTTCTGTGTCTGAATCACCTGAACAAGCCAGGAGTGAGGGGCAAGC
Source organism: Ichthyophonus hoferi (assembly GCA_002751075.1). Classification (NCBI taxonomy): domain Eukaryota; class Ichthyosporea; order Ichthyophonida; family Ichthyophonidae; genus Ichthyophonus; species Ichthyophonus hoferi. The sequence goes on from NAOQ01000903.1 coordinate 8,059, forward strand.
ATAGAAAGGATGAGAGAAAGCAGGAGGGGGTCGTGTAAGCCTAAAGTAAAGCTTGATATCGTAGGAGAAAGAATGAAGAGATTTTGATGGAGTGAGTGAATGGCCAGTGATATAAATAACACTAGAACAGCATACAGGTATATGTGTGCAAATGATATAATAAAGGTAGGAGAAAAAATAGATTGGATAAAATAAGAGGAAGCTCTAGATACCAAAATTAAAGAGAAACATGATAATAGAAATATATCAGAAGGAGGGTAGGGGGACCTACCTGGCACAGGTTCAATGCAAAGGCAGGGAACCCTTTGTGAAGGCAGCCACCAGCTAGTAGGTTGGACTTGCAGAAACTTCTAGGAATCACTCTCTATATTCCATTAGAGTATAGTTAGTATAGTTAGGAAGGCATTAGAGGTGCGAGACAGGAGGGGGATTGTGAATGAGAAGAAAGTAAAGAGAAAGGCCTGAGAGGACAAACGAAATATGGTAGGAAGGGAAGGGGTAGCGAACCTTGCAATTGCCAAGGTTATTGACTTGGTAGACATTCTCTGCTCTTAAGAACTCTAAGTAAAGGGGCACCTCAGGGGCATGCAGTTGAATGCTCCAGGCCCTCTGGCCATTGGTCATGTCTAAGAGATCCAAGACACTGATAACCCAATCAGATATAGATGGTTAGTATATAAATACATTCCCTTCTCTGCCTACCCCTACCCAGCAGCTGGTAAACGATTGGCCCATTTGTAAACTCCTTGGTCTATCTATGAGGCTGTCTAGGCTCAGGGTCCAGATCAAAATTGAATACTGGTTAATACAATCAACCAAACAAACCAAAAAGAAAAATTACTCAGTTGTACTCAATCAGTTAATACATGCATCTTAATGTGTGGATCTACCCATGCACTATTCTACATCACTACTGCTATGACGTAATGTATCCAGGACAGCAATCCCTTAACCCTTCAGCAGCACTATTTCCACTTCATATCACATACACCCCTCTCCCTCTCACCCCATCCTGCCCTAATGCCCTACCTTCCCATGCGATACTTGTCACTCTTGGTGGCCATTTCACCCTCTTGTATAAGGTCAGATAGAATGATGATGGCCCTAGCATGTTCGGCATTGGCACGAGCAAGTGCTTTTTCCTGAGTATGATTGGTTCTCGGTCACACCTTTGATATTCTAGTAGGTTCTAAATACCAATATTTTATATGCGTTAACATAATTTATATATATAATGTATAATCCAATCATATTCGGAGGCCATGGTACATGCCGTCTACTCGCCTATTTATTAATTAGTAGATATAGTTGGGGTACATTATCTAGTAAGATGAGGGAAAGGAAAACATAGAGGAAACAAAAGAAGCAGAGGTTCACAACACAACAGAAAATCAGACAAATAGATGGGAGGGTGTGTATTTACATCGAGGCTGGACCCGTTCAGGAACACAACATAGTCGCGAATAAAAGGTCGCTGGTGCATCATCCTGACCAGATCGTCTGGCTCCTGATTGGATAGCACCACCAAATGACTGGGGGGATAGGTATAAGTATTACGATGTATGGTGCTATACTCCTAGATACCCTTTCCCTCTGGCCTAGGCCAGGTACCATCCCCACTACCCACCCCACCCCCGGGGCTATACCCTTTCTCCACCTACCCATTGAAGAGGCCCAAGTACTGCATGTAGTGCAGTCTCTTGTAAAGGCTGGACATGACGGAAGGACTCAGGTCCCCACACACTAGAATATGTCCTCTGCCATAATAGTGCTTGGAATACATACGAGCCTGCCTGAGAATGTCGGCCATCTGTAACATAGAATGATTAGCATTAAATCACACGGCACAGATAATCAAGCCAATACCATCACAGTGCTTTGATAAACTAAGAGTAAAACCAAGTGTAGATTGGCTACCTGGTGTGAGACATGCGAAGGGAAATGGAGAGGGTAAAATAGAGCTAGAGGGAGTAAAGTAAACAGTCTGATCCTTAAGTATTACAAGTAGTAAGGAGGAGAGAATACCTGAGAAAAAAAGCTGGGAACAAGCATACTGACGACAAAGATCATCACCACAAGTAGCCAGCGAGATACTTTACTTATGGGCAGAATGTCACCGTAACTGTACCGGGCGTAGTGTTATTATCAGGAACATAGTGCAAGCAGGTATATCGACGACAAGATCTAGCTGGGTCAGTATGCATGGCAATGATATGTACCGAATGGCAAAGCAAAAGGTATATAAGTAGACTGACAACTGCTATATAATATAGGCATATACATGAATCCCTGCACACATGCATCCCAGTGGCTACCTACCCGATAGTACTAATAGTCGTAATCACGAAGTAGATAGTGGCAGACCAGTCAAGGACGGGTGTGTTGGTGGGAGTGTAGCAATTGGCAGTATACTTAAAGGCACAGGTAAAGCTGATAATGTAAGTAAAGAGGAAGGTGAACACATCAATCATCTGTTGGGGTGGGTGGTTTTTTAGTCCTCATATATCAATGGGTCATTAATTACAATACTTCCATACTTATTTTTTCGGATTAGTATTTGGTAATCTATAATTGAAGCTCCTAAAAAAATGAGCATCCAGCAATGAAATATTAAGATATCAATATTCACTACAACATGCAAATGACCACTTGGACGGGAAAGGGGTCAAGAGAGCCAGTGTCAGTTCAGCAATTGTTTATACTACCGCAATGATAGAAAATGAGCGGTCTGGAATGATTACAGTAGAGTAAGTAAGTAAGTGAAATATTACTGACCCTGATGGTCATGTAATACCCCGCTGCGTACAAGGGGTCCAGCGTCATCAGTCTGAAATGCCACATGATAGGCCAGATACGAAGGAAGTTGGGGATATAGAGGTCATAGAGATTTTTGTTGACAGCAGAGAGGAAAAGGGGATACAACGTAAAACCATCCACTAGAATCTCTTTGTAGCTGTAAGGGTGGAAGGGTAAGGTTAGTGTGGTTGACCATGTGGTACAAGAAATAAAAAGGCATATAATTGCGTGTGTATAATAGGCCCCAGGGCTCTGCAAGTGCATGTAACAATCTAAAACAAAACTCAAAAGTATAGTTCTCTATCTTATTAAACTGACAACTCTATGAATATAGTATTATATATGGGTAGTATATTGCAATTATCAAGGTAGTGTAATACAAGGTCCATCATGCAGCGTTATTCGTCTACTAGATTGACACCAACAATAACTACTGTCCACTACAACTATTAACTTACTGGTTTCTTACAAACATCCAAGACGACTTGGTAGAAGTCACGCCGCGGAAACCAAATAATATAATCAGGAAGATACCGATTCCTTGGTCAGCCCTGTGAAGGTTATCTTGTCACTTACAAGCTTGAGAACATCGAATTTCTGACCACTTCTAGATGGCAAGGATAACACCTAATGTATCATGTATATTTGGCACCCAGGGTGGATAATAAAAGGTTTAGAGAGAGATGGTGTAGAAAGAGGGAAGGAAAGAGAATCAAGATGTTTTACTTTCTCAGGTTCATTGCAGCAGGGGTGTCTTTCAACCGGAATTTATCATTAAGGCAGTCGGTGTGATGATGCGTGGTACAGTAAGAAACAAACAAGAACCAATTGAAGCAGAAGGTGATAAACAACAGGGTCATGTTAAGTTGGTCGCGATAACTGCAGGTAAATAGAGGCGGTCAATGGATTATATGGCCTAACATATCAAGTAGTGATAAAGGGGTTGGAAAAAGCTTTAAAAAGACTGGTCTGATGAGGAAATGTAGGTAATTTCGAGAACACAATATAAGGATAAGGCAGTGCATGGATGATAGAATGTGCTGTAATAGTAGAGACTCACGTATAAAGTGCTTTAACACTGCTCCAGAAGCGACTAGGGGCTGAGGCCTGGCGTGGCCCCTTGAAGTTCCATTGTTCTTCATAGCCGTTTTGGGAGCCGCTGTTACGAGTCAAGACTGTCTTGTCCATTCTACGACCAATATAAAACAGTTAGACAAATCGCTAAGTGTTTTCGACATAATATGTATAGTAATGGCGTCATTAAGGCACTGGACGGATAACAAAGTCATGTTTCATAAACTTAGCACAAGCTGTAAAAAGCTGTTGATATATCAAGTTATTGAATAAACCAGCAGGACTTGGAACTTTATTTGGAGGTTAGGGAGATAAAATTCCAAAACAGGTTAAAACTGCTCTTTTTTACAGTACCTACCAATACTAACACTGCGTTCTATAAAAATTATAAAACAAAACACCAGCTATAAACATGCTGAGAAAGAAGGATCACGTCAAGCTTTAGTTGGCTAAACCGGTAATATAAAGTATTAGCAAGCATCGTTACATGAGGGTTTAGCGTACCGTTATATCTATCTTTATATATATACAATACAATACAGGAGCTAACTGCTGCCTTTCTATGAAGATTGTCAAACAAAACATCAGCTATAACTTGTTTATGCATAAAACCACGTCAAGCTTTGGTTGGCTAAGCCGGGAACATAAAGCATTGGCAAGCATCGTTACGTAAAGGTTTTGCGCACTGTTATATCTACATATATATTATAACAGGAGGAAACCTTAAAACTAAAAACATTTCAAAGCTAATTAATCTACCTGTTAGGTTCCAATACTAATATAAAACAAGCCGGCCGTACAGCTCTATGACTAAGGGGTACAGTTCTTACTTAGTAGGGGCCTAAAGCCAGAACCCACACGCTATATCCTACGACTTAAACTTAAACTACTGTAGTCAGAAACATCGGGCGTGCCCTGTTTAATATAAGAGTCAGCTTGGGAGACATGACCTAGCTATAATTAGAGTGGCTGTTCTAGTATGGGTATCTAAGCCTGTTTCGCCAATGGCCAGCTTGTTTGTAAAGGACAGATTTATGGCAGGCCACTAGCATTGACAGGCGCCTCTTTCAACGTCTCCATATAAGTGACGTCATCGTATAATACCTAAATTAATTATTTAAGTTAACCGACAAGTGCAGTAGTATATATATACCTTTGTATGCGTACATTAATTGGGAATCATTTGTAAATGTCTTCACTATTAATATTGGCATTTTATGCACAAGACCCGTGTTTTAAAAATATGAACTTTCTGTAAAAATATCCACTTTCAGCTTTTACTGCTGTTATACACGTGTTCTAATCCTGGTGTTACTATGTAAGATATAAGCCAACAGAAGACGGCATTTACACTAGGCCTTGCCCGGTAATTTACGCCATGATGGGTCGCAAACATAATTTCTGAAGAGACCGTATAGGACTAAGTGTATTCTAGTGGACTCAATTGGGTAGGTAAAATAATAAGTAAATCCTAATGAGATAGGGCCTTTAGTGATATTTTGGTATATAACGTGAGACTGGGAGTGACTGTATAAGCGATTAGTGCGCCAGGTCTCTTCTTAGTCCTTCTCTTTGTCAGAGACTACCATATGATTAAGTGACTACTGCCACTTTGTGTCTTTCGATGAAAGGGAAAGGATAAAATTAGGACCTGTCGTGGTGCTGTAGATGGCAAGGTATACAGGACTTTCGGTCTCAATGTCAGCAACCTACATTATGACGTGCTTTGTGTATTAACAATATCTAAATATAATTAAAATCTTAATGAAAGATATCTTCATTTTTTGCAATTTAAAAAGACGTATATAAGAGTGTTCTGATTGGAGACATTAAAATTTTGTTGGGACAACTAATACGTCTAATTTTTAACAGCTTGCTAGTTATGATCATTAGCTGTGGCAAAATCTGGGGTTCCATATCCTATCAGTAGTTGTAGGAATTATTATGTTGTTTTTACTCCTTAATCAAGGGGTTTATTTACATAAGGCCAGTATTCCAATATGGTCGTTTAAAGTGTTTTTGTTGTCTTTGCCATTTTATTTTTGAAATCAAGATTGTACTGAGGAGGACTCGGACAGTTGGCAAACGCCACACAGTTTTTGTATTATACTTACTAAGAAATCTTTCAGACTTTTAGCATATTGGAATATTTAATATCCTCCTATAAGACAAGCTGGTTATAAGCATCAATACCAATCAATAAAATATAATGGGATAGGGAAATTCACCTACCGCAAGTAATCATAGATGTCGCTTGTTTAATAAGGAAGTCTCTCTTTAAATCCAAAAATACTGTAGGGTTACGAACTCCCGAAAAAAGAAAAAGATGTCTTTATCGCTTATGTCATCAATCAACTTTAACCTAATTTAGCTTGCACCCCTAAGCCATAGGTGAACTATATTGTCACTACCTTTCTAGTTCAACTTTGATTATTTCACACACAAAAAATGCCATTGGCTGTGAGTTATAATACATAAGAAACTACCCACGATGTAGATCTTCCATTAAGAGTTTGACGCCAAACAATAATGTGACATTTACGGAATAATAGATGTTATATTAATAAAACACTACCATTGGGATTAGGTCGTTGCACTGTAATAAATGTTATAATCTATTTTTTATTTTTTGTTTGGCATTATAAAAGTTGGAGCTTAATGCCCCTACCGGCAGCATTCTAGTCAGTGAAACATGGAACATAGTAAAAGGTTGATAAAAAGTGTTGCAGAAAGGGTAAAACAGTAAGCTTAAATTAAAAAAGTTGACAAAAACCAAAAATTAAATATCACAATATCACGGTTAACCTAAATTATTTAACACTTCAATGCTTGGCCACCATATATTTCAAGTACAATATCAAAGATGTTATCACATTGTTGACGAAACGACATTTTTATATAATAATTACACGTATGTTTCACTAATATGAAAACTACACTGAAACTAATTAAATATTGTCTATTTGAAATAATAAATGGAAGGTGACACCTTCAAGTTTCTTTAAAAATGTGTGACGCGTTAAGAGGAAGAGTATACAGCTTTATAGTGTGCATTTGGCGAGATTAACGATATATTTATATTACAACAATAAACTGGCTGGTTGCTGACGAGGAAAAAACACTTGAATCATGTCGTTCTTTCCTGAAAAAAAAAGAAGAAAAAAAAAGTGCTTGTAGTTTTTGAGTATGCATTGGTTATGTATGATACTATACCAAACTGCTAAACGGTTTCATTATTGTGATGCTGTGGGACAAAGCATAACTAAATAAATTTGGGTATTGCGGGTTAAGTGCGTGCAATGCTCCAGAGGCACATGCATTGCATTGGGTGGCTCTTCTGCTATAAAATTAATGCTTCCATCCTGCTTTCTAATATTATACTATTGGATGTCAAAATTGTGTGAACCTATCCAATTATATATACTTTACAAACAAAGGAAAGAAGGATCTATGGCTCATCTTGGCATCTTAGAGCAGGAATGAATCGATAGTATAACTGGTTGTTATAAAACAACTGTACTATTGGCCTAGATGTTCAATTCTCCCATTGGTGTTTTAAACTTTGTAAAAATACACTAAATGCAAGGTTAAATGTAATGATTCGACCCGATATGGGCGTGGCCCGAAATCTACATAAAATTTGTTTGATGTTGTTATGGCACGTTTTAATGCGATAAAACGTACAAGACTACCATTGGTTGCATTTAAATTATTAATCGCCGAATGGTGACAAATTGATTAGAAGGAATCGTTTATCAATTACTAAATACTAACTAATTAAAATATTTTCCATATAAAAGAGTGAAAATAAATGATATTAACCAACCAAAGGGTGAAATATTAGACAAAACTAAAGGCGCAGTAACAAGCCAGCACTATCTGTAATGATAGTCAGTATCGTACTATCGATCACACCATTGGCTCGTTTGCCTTTTCAATTTTATATTTTCCTTCGCATATACTTGGTTGTTTGTATAATAATAATTTAGGCTGGCCTTTTCTCCCTTGCAGGAATCGATAAACCTAACTTATCTTATTCCTTAACTCCCTTCTTATCCACCTACTATTAAAAGGTAATAACTTTAAATATGGGTATGTAAGCTTTGTAATCTCTTCTACTTCATGCCCAGCCACTTGGTCACTTTTTACTTGTAAATAATCTTGTCCTACGCTAACATCTTTCGAGTATCTGGCAAATATTTGAAATTGCTTTTCTCCAAGTTTTTCCTTATACATAAATCCTTTCCTATTATACTTAAACTTTAATATGCAGAAACAAACTTCTGTACAATTTTACTCTCTCTCTCTCTGACTCACTCACTATATATGTATATCATTCATTATAGGCCTTCTACATTTCCTCACAAAGATCACCACTATCCATCAAAGAGAGCCAAAAGGAAGTGGATTTCCTTGTACATAAAAGCGAATGGGGTCCATGTTTGTTCGTTTATTTTCCTCTTTAAAAAAGCCTCGACGGATATTGATGCTCGGTCTAGATGGCAGCGGTAACCTTCCTTGCTAACTTGTTTTATTTGATGGAAGGGATGAGAAAGCAAAAATAATATGAAAGAACAAGGTTATTTATAATTTAATAATTGTGGCTCTTATGAGCTTTCATGTATATTTTGTATAATACGTGCCTGACATAGTTCGTATTTAGGAGGTGTGTAGCTATAGCAACATCCTTATACTTGGTTATACACCCTATAAAAACTTCAATATTTGTGTATGAATAAGTGCATATTTTTTTGGTATATATTGGCCTTTTTGCGATTGCTATATTTATATTCATCGGTTTATTTTTGTAGCTATATTCACCCTCCACTGACCTACACACACTGACATATCTATGCAACCTACCTGCATATGCGTACTATTTCCGTTGTTTTCATTTCTAAAAAATAATTCTCTTATAAATTAACTAAATAAAGGTCCATTATTGACTATTTGCACCGGTTTAAAACGAGGGTGAATATAATTGGTTCTGAGTGACGCTTTATTATACTCTTTTCTTTTAATTACAACCATTCTTCCCTTATTATATTTCTATCCCCTTAACTACTAATCAAATACAATTGGTCATCCCTCTATTCTCTATCCTATCATATCATATCATGCCATTCCTTTCTATGCCCCCCTTGATTTACTCTCCTGGTCCATCCTCTCCTCGTCTCCAGGCAAGACCACCATTCTCTGCCTCTTACAGGGAAAGGAGGCTTCTATGCAGCCAACCATTGGCTTTAACGTAGAATGTCTTAATTTTAATGTGAGTATGCCCCCTGACCCTATAGTATACCCCCACCGTAAGCGTAAACCCTGCAATGAACTGACAGCTTTCTTCCATGTATCTTTATCATGGTCTCTGGTACGGCCATACGGCTAAACCCATGCCTATATACCCCTTAGTATACACGTACATGTACTCATCATCTACTATTTCACAATCACACTCTCATACTATCACATTACCTCACCATGCTACTGGCACCCATACACATAATGCATGGAGCTTGCTAGTCATTAATTGCTGGCAATGGGGACAGAATGTGAGGCTTAATGTATGGGACCTAGGGGGCCAAAGCAAGATCCGCCCTCTGTGGGTACACTATTTTGAGGGGGCAGAAGGCCTAATCTTTGTAGTTGATAGTAGTGATCCCATGAGGTATTAATGATGTTTGCCCTACCATCCTCTTCTTCTTATCGCGCATGGGAAGATTCTGTAGTGCTTTTATTGTTTAGATACAACGTCTCTTACGTCATATGTAATACGTGAACATATATGTGTATATATATATATTAAGAGCAAAGTTATGCACCATTGGTACATATGGATGCAATTGGAACATGTCTGTGATTAACATTGAAGAGGAGATGTCTTTCAAGGCCTCGACTTACGCAATAATATATATAGACAGATAACCTATAAAGACATACTACAGGACATAAGAATGATGTTATGGAGTAAGGAGTAGGAATGATTGGCAAGAGGAGAGGATAGAAATGATGTAAGAGTGATATGATTGGATAATAATGGAGGCGGGTAAAGTGGGGCATGGTACATGTGGAGGTGATTGGATCAGGGTACACTCCATGGACCAATGAGCTAACCTTGTTTACTCTATGACGACTATGGTATTCAGGATAATCGAAGCAGCCGAAGAACTACATAAATTAATGAACGATGCAGGCATAAGTGATGCCATTGTGGCAATATTGGCCAACAAACAGGTAAAGTTGGACGGGGTGGACAGGGAGTGGTTGTCTATCTTGCATTATTTGTATTTCATTATCGGCATTTTATTATATATATTATCATTGGTATATAGTTTTATTCAAGTATTATAATGTTTTCATTGCAGGGTTACCCTGTGCTGTAGTATATTTATTCTTTATGGTTATGTTTTACTTGATAAGATTCTGGGAGTTCTATTGACTTGTCCACAGTTCTTTGGGATCTCCAATTGATTTTTGTAAATAACCAGTGATTTTCTGGACTGTCGTTAGTAATAGTTAATTGATTTGATCTGCTTTCTATGGAAGGCAATGTAGAGACAGGCGTATATGCTGGCTCTATCTCTCGATGTCTATTACGATTATATTTAGCTATTATTGAAGGATGAATTCCTACTTCAGTTTGTTTAGATGTAATAATACTTATGGCGGTGTGTACGATCAGTAAAAGATGTTATATTACTATGGTCATTATTTAATGTTAGTATGTAGTTTTCTGAATTTTGAAATAGTGAGATATCTGAAGACTGATTATCGTATGTGATTGCTAACGGTGGACTAAACATTACAATAACAGTTTTTGTGTGTTATGAGTACTTTGTATTTTTGCCAGTGGACCGTATATGTGTTAATGGCGGGGGCCTTTATTGGTTATTTCCGTTTACATTTCTATTTGTGTTATCTTATCCTGATACTCCAATACCAATATATCCTTACTAGAATAGCTCTTTAGCTAACTACCTCATTGGTGTAGTTGCTCACATACTATGTATTGACAAATCAATTTGCCAGGTTAAAAACATTATGCAATTTAAACTGTTATGCCATTAACTAATATTGAGCCGCGATCATTTATCTACTTGTTCATCTGCGGTTAACGATCTTGTAATATACTTGATTTTCATTTATATTGTGTCATCACATTTTTACTTCTTAAGGTGTTTTTAATATATTTGAGTTGTGAAAAATGATTTACCTCTGCTTTGGCGTATGTATATGCTCACTTCTGTTTGTCTCTCTTTTCTTCAACTTTTACAGCTGTATGCCTCGATTGTTCTTAGGGCTGTCTTAGGGATGTCTTCAACTGTCCCTGTACCGACTATAAATGACTTCTAACGTAGGAAGGGGGATGGGCACAGGATGTGGATGGCGCAATGTCAGCTGCTGATTTAACACCTTTACTTGGCTTAGAAGAGTATACTGATAGGACGTGGAAGTTATTCCCCACATGTGCAACCAATGGGGAAGGACTTTTTGTTGCCATGGAGTGGTTGGTTGAAAATTTGCAACCCAGTAAGAAATAGGTGTAGCCCATAGTGAAAAGGGTTCATACTGGGCACTGGTAAAAGAGATAGTGAAATGCATGCATATGTACGTGTGCAAATACCGGCCCACTCTATGGACCAAATAGGGGGTAGTGGATCATCATAATCATACCCAATTGTTAATATTTAAACCCATGCCTATAGTTCATTATAAATTTAGTCATACATATCATTAGGTGCGGGTTGCAATCCGTTCCATATTAGCTAGCTATCCCCCTACACAATTTAGCTCTCTGACCCATCCCTCAATATGTTGTATCAATATATTTTCTAGGATTGATTCGTTGTCCTTCTTTATTTATAGTCATATCCAAGTATATGTATTCTTTGAAGATACCTCTATATGCGATAACTGTGTCACTGACCTTGATGATATAGGTATAGTTGCCACGCCCATGTATACTTAAAGGCTTTCTTTATACTACAAATAAATATTATATGATCTAGTTTATATTTTTCTTATCATACGTTGCACCAGGTGTGGTACATGCAATAATGCCTGTCAGACTGATTTGGCTAACCAGTATCAAAATAAATAAATAACGTCTTAAAAGACGAAATGTCATTGATGCATTACAATTAACACATTTCTTTGTTAAGTTAGCAATGCACCTTGTATATAGTCAACCAATATGTTCTTGAAAGATAGTGGTTTACAGCCAATGATAGCACATAATCTGTGCAAGACATCAGCTACTGCACTCGAACCGCATAAGTCTGTGGCTTGTGCAAGGTATTCATTCATCGAGTTTCCTATAAACCTTTTGTATATAGCATTAGTTGTACTCTTGGAGGTCATCCTATTTCTAACATACTTGTAGGCAGTATATTCTCAATGGCCTCTACGAGGCCCACCCATTCCTCTCATACACCTTTATCCGCTACCACATACTTACATAGTCTTCTACGTCATATAATAAATATTCCTTGATGAGTCAGATTAACAATGATAGTAAAAGTCAAGGGAGTATTAGGAATAATAAGTGGTGACAGGAGAGCGTTCCTGAGACCCATATTCATTTAAAAGGAGTGAGAATACCGAATTAAGGTGCGTTTAAACGTATCCCTTTGCATACATGGAGTACAGATATGTTAAGATACATTTTTATTATTAAACAAGTCGGCAGGACTTGCCATAGGCAAGGTGCCTAAGCAATGTGCTATATGGACCCAAAACATATCTATCTGAACTGGCTTGTTATATAATTGCAGGATCTACCATTGGCTGGTTCAATTTTTATAGATAACCTTGGATTGCCGTGTAACACAAATAGATTGATTGCCTCAACTATTTTCCCAGACTGCATGTGCAATAACATTTGCTAATAATATTAAATGTTTATAGCTATAAAAGCAACTACCTAAATTAATTAAATATTCCTGTTTCAACACTCCCCTTTGGTCTAGGCATATTATTTCACCTAAAGCATGAAAACAACAAAAAAGGAATACGAAAAAGAACCTTAACATGGCGACTACTTAGCTGTAAGCTTGTTGATCACTAAATGAGCTAGGTAATTCCTGATGACATACAGAAGTGACTGTGGTATGGCATCCAATGTAAAAAAAAAGCGGAGGATATTTCGCCAAACTGTATGTTACATGTTCTTGCTTGCTATAGTTTTGGCTCTGACTCACTCTGAGCTGGCTCTGACCCTGGCTCAGTTACAGGTTTTTGGCGTGTTCGGCGTCTGGCGGCTGAGGTAATATATGAGGGTTGCGCAGTTGCTTTCTATACTACCTTGGTTTCAGTTTGAAGCAGGAAATTTTGATAGTTCAAATGTAGATTAGAAAACAGTGTGTAGGTGCAATAAAATTGAGTCTTCACACATAGAGGTCAGTGAGTAAATGGAGGGTTGAGGTGAAATGTTTTCGGCATTTGTTGATCGTTAACTTAACAGAATTGTCAGATTTTGTGACAATGGTAAGCCATTAAAGCTTTCCTTACTACCGTTTTGGGAATAATAAGTAAAGATGGGAGCGTTCCTGAGACTAATATTCTTTTAAAAAGAGATATAATACCGAATTAAGGTGCGTTTAGACGTTTCCCTTTGCATACATGGAGTACAGATATGTTAAAATACATTTTTATTATTGAGCAAGTCGGCAGAACTTGTTACAGGCAGGATGCCTAAGCAATGTGCTATCTGGACCCAAAACATATGAAATGGCTTATTATGTAGTTGCAAGATCTCTACCATTGGCTTAACCCATCTACTATATATATACATACATTTTAATTATTTTGCGTCTTTAATTTATAACTACTAATGAAAATAATACACTTAAGTTAAAAACACATAGTATGTTTTTAATTAAATATAGATGCATCTATATTCTCTATTGCAAATAGAACTAGTATCTGTTGTGCTGAGTTCTATCTGAATGTTGCCCTCACGTAAAGGGTGGGTTAAAGTTTTAGTTAGCTGTTCTTCAATCTCCTTTTGTTGATTAATGGATATAGAAAATGTATTGTATATGTAGCAACTGTAATCTAATTGTGACTGTGTGCATATAGTTAAGATAATGTTACTATTAGAAGAAGCAACACCAGACTCAACTAGTTGGCCTTCTAATAAAGTATGCAGATTATCTATTTCTACTTCTTTAACAACTAGAGACATAATATGAAAAAACAAAGAACATAAATTGAACTGCAGAATATTACTAGTATAGTAATATCTGTTCCATATTTTGGTCCAAATAGAAACGGTCATATGGATCTGTTAGGAATAGGATTGTCGGATTATATATACAAGATACACGCACATATGTTTTAGCCAACATCTAGGAGTATACGAAGTTTGGGAAACAAATATGATATATACAATTGGTTAGCATAGATAAAACAAGTGGCTATCCCAATGAGCACATTAGGTAACGATAGCCAATCAACTAAGTCGCTAGGATATTAGATCGAAATAGGAGTAGGATATGTAGTGGCTCTAGTTAATTAATCGCAAATGTATTAATCATAATCAGTGTAATTGACATAAATGAACCGATGAACATATTTACGATCAACGCATGTGGCGTAGATATAAATATGTTGGCAAACACATAATAAAGCACGGGGAAAATACTATAC
>NAOQ01000904.1:6702-19592 GCA_002751075.1 Ichthyophonus hoferi
AAAAAAAAAAAAAAAAAAAAAAAAAAAACAACGAATATATATATATAGTCTGGTATAACTGCGATATTCGAGAATAAACCCAAGGATAATTCTATATTGGTAGATAATAGTCAGGTAGGCCTACACACTACACACAGAAAGTCTTATTTTTCATTTCATATATATATATATGTATATATATAAACATGAATAAATATGTTTCTATGTTTCTATACATAAGAGTGTACATGTACTTGTGGTTGCGTATTCACTCTTTCTCGTATTGTTAAGTGTATTAATGTATGTTACTAAATCTTATCTGGAGTTGCAATAACAATAAACAACTCTAAATACAAGTATAACAAATTGATGCAAATCTTTCAGTCAACTGATTACATACAAGTGAGGGACAAATACCCATGTTAATATATGTACATAGTTCTATACCACACTATAATATCTACGTACTATTCATAAATAAACTTCAAAATAATTAGAAGTTCAATGCCACTCACCTCCTAGAGTAGAGGAACCTAAGGGTTGGTGTGGAAAGGTTTGGCGGAATGAATAGATAGATAGTTAGAATGAAGTTGTCGATACTTAATGTTAGAACTCTATAGCCTTCCTGAAGTTTGTGTTATGCTCCAATATATAAAAAGTACAACAGTCTATAGTATATATAGTTGTAAGCATGAAGGAGGAAACTTTAAGTATGTGTCTATATATATATTATTTATGTATATACGTACGTACATATAGATTAATATTAATAAATGTATCTACGTATATATAGATTAATATTAATACATGTATATGCATGTACAAATAACGTCCAATTCGGGTTAACGAGTTAACGGGCCAACAGTTTGCGTTACTATAGTAGAGCTTACTATAGTTTTAATATAAATTAAGCAAAGATATATATGTATATAGATATCAATTTTTAGTTATGTTTCTTTTTTTTCTTTTTAATATTTAAATAGTTGAATATGAATAATTAAAATAATATTTTTTATATTAAAAATATATAAGATATATTATATATTATTAAACTATATCGGGTCGGTCTGATATAAATTGAGACTCCGAATTCATTCCCTAGGCACGTCAGTATAATATTATAATGTATATACAATGTATAATTGTTTGTTTCAAAGTAAATAAATTACTATAAGATTTTTATTCCAAAATGTTAAATTTTTCTTAGTTTTTAGCAATGCTTTATGCTTTAAGTAAACTATTATTTCACCTTAATAATTTATCTTACCATGTACATTTTCACCCAATACTCTTTAAAGTTAATTTATTGGTATAAAATTAAAATAAAAGTAATGATTGGCTAATAGTTTTTTCTGATTAATCGAATACTCTAATAATATATCTGATTGCAGATTAAAGGTAGATGAATAGGATTAATCGTTATTTGAAACACTCGATTAAGAACGACCGGATTCGAAACAGACTAAAAACTTTCCACAAAACCCAATATGATTGCTAAAGGCTACGCTACCCAAAACACTCTAATGATGTTATATCATGTTATATCATATTATATCTTACTATAACCAAATATTGTAATCATGATAAGCTGCTATGGTAGATATGGCAATCAAATAGTATAGGGAATTGAAGCCTATTATGTTACATGATTGGAGTGATATTGTATTTACTTATTGTACGTGTCTAATCCATATTTATACTATTAAAGTCGTATGTTTCATTACTGTCTATTGGTAACTCCCAAAAACATAACTCAATTGTGATCGAGCACTATTATTATGAGAAATCATTTTAAAAATCATTTTAACCGTCAATTGGATGGTGGTGTTTGCATACATAGCTTGAAGCTCATGCTTCAACCAATTCATAAGGTAAGCACGTTTACTAAACACCATTGAATATATAATTAATAGCGATTACCCCTAAACTGAAAGTATTACTTTGGTAAATAATCTTCAATAAACTTTTACTGTAATAGGGTTTCTTCCCACAATTGTTTCTCGTTAAATGTGATGTCCTGAGGCGGCTTGAGAAAGTAGTAATGGTTATGATATTTAGTAACCACAGTAATTGAAGATTTCATGGGGTAATCCCAAGCAATGACACTGGTTATCATAAAAGCTAGGGACCTGATACACATAGAAAGTACAATGATTTTCATAAACAAATTAAAAATATGATTAGAATATGAATATATATCAAGTTGGGTTTATAGAATATCCCCTAGATAAAGAATAAGATAATCCTGATGTATTCCTCTTGTAACTGGCTTGGCTGATCAATAGTTATAAGTTATTTTTTCTTTAACGGGAGTATTGTATTAACCAAATACTTTACTAGAGATCCAACTAGTAAAGCTGGGTTTTGTTCATCTGTCAAAAGAAAATACCCTAGTCCTAGTTTCCATTTATAATCATACCGATCTAGATCGTAGTTACTATATTCAATGTAGGCTACAGGTAAGAGTTAGAGTAATAATCATGTTTGCTATTAATTGGATTGTTTACTAAGACAATGGAAGTGTTTTGAATTTGTCGTACAATACTTAACTCAACTAGTTGGCCTGCTAGTGGGGTTTGGTACTCGTTAAGATTTAATACTAGGATGATCATAAATAATATTAAATAAAGGCACTAATATAAATATATACATAATTTACAGAATTAGAATGGCACATATATTAAACGATGTAGACAATGTATTCTGACTGAATCCAGGTTGGATAGTAGGTTACAACGAGAACTTTTAATCACAAATTGTAATCACAAACAATTGGAAGAGCCCCATGGCCTTTAGTCACAAATCACATGATTTCATACTTCTCAAGGTTTTAAGGATTCTGTAACACCAAGAGCCACTGAAACAAGAACTGAAATTGCACCCTAGCAAGGCATGTATCACAACCATACATAACTATGTTATTATTCTTAATGAGTCTAGGTTTCTACACACAAATAAGTTAACAAGGAGTGTTATTTTAATAACTTTATCAGGTGAATTGTTATCAGTTGAAAACGTAACATATTTGGTACTTTTATAAAAACAATAAATTAGGCAGTGAATGAACCAATCAGGAGCTAATTCTAACATAAATTATATAGAAAGCTTTGATATCCTGGATTAAATCCTGGGTTTGTTAATCATTATAAGTATAAAAGAAAGCTAGTTGTGCTAATATTCTTCATAGTTCTAGACATGAATACATTTAGAAAATAATTACGAAATATCAATAACTTCACCAATCAGTCAATCAGTCAGCACCTGATCAGAGCCTTCAAAATTATCACTCTAAACAATCTAGATCAAAACAATTCACTATACTCAAAAATCACAGAAGGAACTGTTGTAAGTCTTAGCTAGTTAGGTACGAGAGACTTAGCTAGTTACTTTATGGAATGATCATTGTTTTTCTGTTGTTAAGCCTAAATTAATTAATCAGTAATTAACCTCTAATTTTTATTGTTAGTTAAGAATTTGCTCATGTTTAATATAATTACTGTGTTGTTTACCTCTATTTTGATTGGCTATATATAATTGTATAGCAGTCTGTGGTAGTTCTAGTGACTTGCCCACAGGCTTCGGAATCTCCAATTGTATTGCTAGTAGTGGTTATCGTTTGCTGACCAGTGTGAGTGATAGCTGCTTGATCGAATCTGTCTTCGATACTCAGTTGTTGTTCTAGAGGTTCTATTGAAGGCCCATAACCCAATTCTCTAGGTAACTGATTGCAGTAATTATCCATCTGCTCTAACTCAGAAGGAATGAATGTTCTAGAACGCTTTGGTGCGAATGTTGTTATTGCACAATGAGATCGACTATTTAGTAGGGCTATGTTGTTATGTAAATAAACGCTATTGTCACTATCTAATGTCAGTAAGCAATTTTCTGCCTTCTGAACGAGTGAGCGACTCGAAGACTGATTATCGTATAAGAGAGCCAGTGGTAAATTAGATCTTGTAACAAATTGGGATCGCAATTGCTAAAACCACCGCAATACCTTTAAATCTTTTTAGGTAAACTCGTGTATTTTTGGGAATCTGATCAAAAATTAAGCTAAATTGTAAACTCCGTCGTTAAGATGGTCGTAGAAACGGCATATTTAGGGTTTATACTATTTATACTGAATGAGTTTTAGTATAAATTTAGACCTCAGACAAAGAATTAATCTTCAATTGCAATCTAGCATTTAAATAGAGTAGACCACTTCCAAGTCACAATATCATATAGATGAAATGGGGAATGTTAGCAAAAGAAAGGATCAACCTGAACATATTAAATCACACCATTTGGTATTCCTGAAGTATGGTCATTATTTCTTCTTATCCTTGATGTATTACACAGATATTAACGCGATTATCATTGTGTTTTTCCAGTTATTTAACTGTAAAGGAGATATATATAGTGTGGAAGAGTTTGCTGGCCTAGATAAGTAATTATGCATGCATAAATGACTATTGAAATATACTTGGAGTATCAAGAATATGAATTTCCACTATATAAAATGGAAAAGAAGTTTGCATAGGCTTTATTGATTAAAGCTATTCGGCAAGTAGACTTCTGATGTGTTTATTTATAAGTGTATAGCCTTAATATAATATATACTTTATATATACGACATGCAATCGTACCTAAACCACTACATCGAGTAGGTTTGGTTTGTTTGAACATACGTAATACATCACAATGATTCCTTTTTTACTTATTTATCTGCGTTAGAATATAAAATATATTCTATTTATTTATTATCTGCTATGACTCCATAATAAATATTATTTGACTAACATATATGATAATAGAGAACCTATATATCAAGCCTACGTAGTAATGATTTGGATGGAGATTAATTCTTGTATACTATATTACGTATACAGTTTAATTTGAATTTAGTCTTCCCACATCACGTATGTTTGGCATGATATAAATTAACTATTGTGCTGTTAAGACAATGTTTCTACTTTTGCTTACACTATAATCCACCATCTGACATGGATCGTTTTCAGGGTAATTGTATACGATAAAGACCAAGTATATTCTCTTTATATTTTACTCTTTCAACATGGTTAGCAAAGGAAAACAATGTTTTCCTATTATTTCACTAGTTGAGTTTATATTAACACTAAAATGTGCTGAGAAATATACAGTATTTAAACTCTCTAAACCTTCTGCGAAAACGTTCGGCTCTTTTTTATTGCGTTGTCATTTTGGAAATGAATCAATTCAGGGCAATAAGTGTTATCATATTAATAGTCTGACTGTCTCTTTCTGGGTGATGGATATGTTTACATCTGATGTACTTTCCAGTAGAAGTCTGATGTGTTTATTTTTATCAGTTTCTACTACAAGTGCAATTCTTTCTGAATTGTATTCTAAAGTATAGTTATTTAAATAAACAATATAGCAAATTTTCGTGAGTTGCTACACATCTTCCTATAGCTTTGGTTTGGCTCTTCAATTTTAATTAATTAGTAGCTTCGCTTTTCATTGGGCAACACACCAAATTGAAGTTATTTGAAATGATAGGCTTTTAATCAGCATATTTAACAATATCAATTATCTGAAAATATTCGCTTGTCTGAACTGATTCAATTGAAAGCAAATATAATAAACCAGTAAGTGTATATCATATTAGGAATTTTTTATAGAATTAATTTGTAATTATTGCTATTTATTTACTTACATTGGGTAGGCTCTCTTCTTTTAACTATTCGGTAGTTCCATATTTTCCCAGGAGACTTTTATTGGAGTCTTAAAAAGATATTATCTAAATAGTGCAATAAATGCTTCAGTTGTCTGAGCAATCTTTCCTTGATAGATTTGATTAGATAACAAGCAGTTATATTTCATAGTAATTATGAATGGTAAGCCATAACGCCTCAGCTGGGTTTAATATTGATTGTAAAGTGTTTTGACTGATTGAATGGTAGTTTTTTATATTGGTCACGTGCTTCACAAGTTTTTCTTTATGAGACAAGTCATCGTGAAAGTTATCTAATACATTGTACTTGAAGATGGTATGGGTACAGTTTATTATATATATTGCTGAGGTGAGTGATTAATAAATGCAATTATAGTCTATACATGAACAGCTATTGTAAGAGTACATCTTTCTACCACTTAACTTTCCTTATTTATCTGCATATGCTCAGTTTCCTCAATTTTCACCATTTGCATTTATTTTGTTTAAAGTCGTTTATATTGTACTTATACTTATTTGCTATTTTAAATTAAGAATTGTTAATCACTATGACTTTATATTGTTGGCACACTTTGATATTACATGCAACTTAACGACATCAAAATTCATCCAAATGAATCGCTAGTAACTTTTATAAAACGCTTTCAAAACGTGGCCAGCAAACTTGAAAACTCAGACTATCAACTCTCAGAGAATCACCAAAAAAACCCTTGTCTTCAAAATTCCCCGTTTAGCCAGACCAGGTCTTCGATCAATTATGGATGTACTTTTCCTCAAGGATGCTGAACATCCTACATGGACAACCCTTAATAACTGCATAACTCGTCAAATCATCTATGAAACCTCTTAGGCGGCACCCACCAAAAACGTGCATAATCAACTTCCTTCTAAAGCAAAATCACCACAGCGATCTCAGAATCGATCCATTTGTCGCCTTCACTCTAACTTTCACATCAATTACAGCATTGAAAAATGCTATCTCAATCCTGAGAGTCCCAACTACGGAAAAACTTTCCAACGCCAGAAAAAATACTACATCTTCTGCCTCAGTCAACGTGACTAAAACTTCTTCACATCTTCAAACTAAGATGTTCAATGCCCCCACAATTGCTTGCAATCACCAATCAGTAGTTACTCGAAACAATCACTTAAGTTTGGCAGCTCCAAAACGAAAGGAACACACACAATATCACGCTAGCAAAAACTCCATGATATAGATCTGCAGTACCAATGACTCACCCACTACTTCTATTGACTTTCCAATTAGAATTTTTCTTGTGCACAGTGGTTGCTCTCGTCAGATTTGCATCTATCACCATGCCTTTCAATCTCTTGTGCCCATCAACCTGGAGTTCACATTTGCTAACGGTACTGTTGTTTTTGAAACACACAACGACACTATTACTCTCAGCTCTTGTATCAACAACCTCACACAATATATTATTCTTTATGATGTCCTTTTCATTTCAGACATTAGACACAACTTATTCTCAATTACTACCTTATGAGGCCAAAACTGTTCCGTGAAGTTCACTAACAACTCAGTCATCATCAATGATGGCAACACCTCTATGATGAGAGGCCCTTCTTGGAAAAACAATATCTTCTTTCTAAACACTCGACTCGTTTTCCACAATTCAGACTGTGCCACAACCAATTTTCTTGGCCACCTCAGTTATATAACACCCAATGCGAAACTACACCACGACCGGTTGGACACATCTCGCCAATAAGATATTTTATTATATAACAATCTTATTGGTACTTTGCAGGAGAGAGGTGATACTCTGTCCTCAAGGCTCATCAGATGAAGTGGTATTCCAATAGAAGGAGTACATGCAGACTCTGGGCAACTGGCTGTAGTAATGATACCTCTGTTCTAGATGTGCTAATGTAGATATCGCATTCAATGAGACCAATCAGTAAGAAGTGTTATATTACAATGCTACTATTTATTGTTAGTAAATAGTTCTCGATTCCTGGAGGGGCGAGAGATCTGGACACTAGTTATTGTATTCAAGTACAAGTAGTGTAATACATTACAATAAAAATACAACAATTATAGAACATAGGCCAAATATTTTTTAATCATTTATATATTATTGGTCGTTTCCGTTTCTTTTATATTTTCCGCAATCAACATATCACGAGTGTCAATTATAGCTGAGCTCATCAATTGGACCTACTGTAACTATCCTTATCCTTATTGGCTAATACAATTTTTAGAAGATTTTGGAGGCCCACTAGAATTATTTGGTCTTGTCACGATGATCTAATACTAGCATGTTCCCATACGATCCAATGGCTCTTGTAATTAATTCCCTCATTAGTGTAAGCTTACATTCAATGTATTGGCAAATCAATTTACTAAATTAAAATTTTCATTTAATTACAACTAATACTCAACCAATCATTTCATGATCCACTTTCCGAACTTTGGCCAAGCTATGATTTCATTCGGAGATAGTGATCTTGCAATTTACACCAATTATAATGTTGCCAGCAACGCACCCTTTGCCTATGAACCACTAGCATTCTCTCGCTTAAGATCTTTTGTATTCCTTAAGACATGAAAAGTAGACAAATCCAATGAGATAAAGGACAAAGTAAAAGATGAGTTAAATTGAAGATCGATTATTATCATACTATGTTATATTTCAAATGTCAAGACACTATATAAAAATTGACCAGTCCGACTGATCCCGATTACCCGGGTCATCGCTGCACACCCACATGAACCACTACTTCAATCACAATTCTCAAGGTGATTGGCACCTTATATATCATGTCACTGCAGCATATGAGCCGACCAAGGCGTTTTTTTATTCTCAATTACATTATTAGTTATAAATATTCCGGGGTTATTTATTTCTATCGTTGCATACATTTAGTCGTAAACATTATGCTATGCAGTGCAAACCAGCCAGGTTCGCCCATTGGAATAAATAGGGTTTTGCTTAATTCTTTATTTGGAAAATAAGATGGACAAGGTGTTCTTTCATAGTAGCTCTCTATATTTATTGGTGAATATGAAGACATGTATAAATTTAATTGGCGCGGTTACAACCTCGCGATCAAATTTCTTTGACCAATAAACACGTATATTGTATAACGTTTCATGGCAGGGTGTCTAAGCGTTTACCAATAGTATATATGCCATCTCACGTTCAAACAAAAGAGTTGTTTAGATTGCCAGTGTCTATATATAACCACCCATCGGAAATCACATTTACGATTCAACTGTGCCAAGGAACCGGTTTTTGCAAAACATAAAACATTATACTTGCAAGTGTAAACTAATACTTAAGCATAGCCCAATAAAATATTATAGACATTACTATTATCTCTGTGATGGTCACAACAATTTAGAAGGGTAAATTGATAGGATGCCTACAAGTAACGAAGACAAGGCTCTTCCAAATCTTAATACAAAACTACTTAGAATTGAAACCTCAGAATCAACTGTTAGTCAAAATATTGCGGACTCTCCATTGGAATATCAACTTATGAGCGTTGGTTCTATTTTACAATCATCACCAATTACACTAAATATAATTATAGGTAGTCCCTTCCCTAGCCTATTTTGTGTTGACTTGCTAGTTGCATACGTAAATATTCCCGTTAGGTAATGCTGCGCACGTGTTCAATTGTATTGGTAATCTTCTGCGGAGTACATTGTACATGTGAGAGATCAGCAAGAGTTCCCAGTGCATTATAGCTAGCGTATGGTGTGAGTCGTTGATACTGGTCCAATCATGAAACCTTTAATTTCACAAGATCATTCACGTGGCCTTTAATATTTATATTATTGGTGCCTCTTAATAAACTGTGTCTTATTATTGGTATGTTTTATATTGTCATTCTCAAGCCTATAAGAGATATAATACTTAAAATATGTAGGCGGTCGGGGTAGTGGGCAACCATACAATATACATACTCGGCCTTTCCCTTTGTATTTAACCTATTTATGCTATAATAATATTTTACCATTCATGATATTCTCTGAACTGAAAAGGAAATTTCATATTTCCAAGTGTAATGAGGTTCTTTTTGAAATTATTGGTTTGCCTATACTTGGACGTTAATTATAAATAGTTAGTAAAAGAGTTACTAACCATAGATATTATTTATATTCCATGCAATTAATAGCCAGTTAGTAAGTAGAAAAGAAACATAACGAAAATAAATGAATGTGAGCATATAGAGCCAATAGGAGCAAGTTCTAAAAAGAATTATAATGCATAGCTTATATATTTAAGGTTATGCGCTAAGTTATTTTATTAATCCTAGTTGGAATAAACTGCAAAGCATAATTGCAACTACATCAAATATATACAATACGGAGGATAATATTATAATCTTTGAGCATATATCCACTCATGAGCCAAACTGCAATCTTTAATTTGTAACAGGTCGTAATGTTTTTACATTGTTAAGTGGCTCAAGTGAAAGAGAATAATTAATCATTAAATAATGCAAATTAAACGCTATTGTTTTGATAGTATTTCTATAATCAATTATGGGTAGGTTGTTTATAATTCATAAAACCCTGACACGCCTTTTAAAAATATAATACAAAATGATATTATAAAACCAATGAGCGATTTCCCACACTGAAGTTAGCTTCAGCCTCTGGCTATCAATAATGATACCCGTGAAAAAGCTCTAGCCAATAGGAGAGTTAAGCCATGGTATGGAATGCAGTCTTAACTTAACAATCATTTCGCATACCAGTGAAGAGAGCGCATATCATGTGATATGATTTTTGTCACATGATCGTAGTTATATATCTATCCGCAAGATTACTATATAGTATATATACTTTGGTTTGGCATTTCTATGCTTGTCAATACATATTAAGAAGGTGTTTGTGT
Source organism: Ichthyophonus hoferi (assembly GCA_002751075.1). NCBI lineage: Eukaryota > Ichthyosporea > Ichthyophonida > Ichthyophonidae > Ichthyophonus > Ichthyophonus hoferi. The sequence goes on from NAOQ01000904.1 coordinate 17,251, forward strand.
TGTATTTATTTTTTGTTTATACGCGTTGCAAATGAAAAACATTAGGCGTAATTAGGTTTTTTGATTGCGTTTCTCTTGACAATACATTTTATTATCTCGGCTAGTTAGAGAAACTAAAAGAAATATTTACAGTGCGAGACCCTATATTACATATACTACAACACGCAGAGGGCGTTTTTTTTGTTTTTCGTGATCAACTCTATTCGTACACCTTAGCGCCTCTTTTAATACACGCACAGCAACATGGGAAATAGACCGTCTGGCATGTACTTCCAGTCTGTGACAGGGGACATGCATCCCTTGAAAGTCACAATTAGTGTGAACTACCACAATGAGAAGACTGTAAGTCGTTTAAAGTATTTTGCTGTTGTTCTATCTGTGACCATTCTGTTGTATTAGTGTTTATCGCAATGATTGTGATGAAAGATATGAACGCCCTACTATATGATACACTATATAGGTTGTATGGTATATTCTTGATGTGTAGTCCCATGTTTATAGGTGTGGGAAGGGAGAAAGGTATTTTATGTGCTCGCGCTTTGGTTGTGCTTCTAGATATAAATACACAAATGTACTAGATAATAAAATTAATGATTTTGTATATATGGAGTGGAAAAAGCAAAATCAACTAAAAAATACACACCATTACCTTTATATATATATATAAAACGTATTAAATGGCGTGTGCCGATAGGCTATTATTGCGACTCTGCCAGTCATTTCCCGATTATTTCATCAGGAGTATAAATAGATACATACGTTCTTTCCTATTACCCTGTGGCCTTTACCTTCTGGTCCCTTTCTACCTCGCCTCCTACACCACCATTCTCCCTCTCACTCTCCTCACTATTCCATTTTACCATCCTCGCACCTTATCATATTTTTACCCCATCACAACCCACAATCTCTTCTTTTCTTCCCCACCAACCAATCACAATATCTGATCATTTCTTTCTGTACCCTCTCATCCAATCACAGCTCAAATGGGATGTACCTTTCACCGCTTTCTTAGAGACCAACAACATGTCGACGCCTATTAAGCCCTATGAAATAGTTCTAGATGTGAATTCCACCTACACTCACTCGATAAAACTTCACGTGGCCAAGTACATCAAGCAAGCTAATTGGCTAATAGTTATGCATGACCAGCACCACCTATTTATCCCTGCTCCTGTTGATGGTAGGTCGTGTAATCGTGATTTAGGTCTGCAAGAGGATTGGTTTTCTGGTCTTATCTGCCCTTAACCATCCAATCCACTGCTCGTTATCTTTATTTCATTCCCCTACACCTACATACATAATATAGTATAATAGTGTAAGTATTTGAAAATATAAGTACATGCTTGTCTGTAAGGCGATATCATCACATGACACTTCACGTCTTACTACATGCACACCATATATTACTTCTACACTCACATTGTAAATATCCAATCACTCAGTAGTCCCTCCTTTTTTTCATTAATGTATAAACCTCTCCTTAATCTGTTCTTCTCCCTCTCCCTCTCCCTCCCCCCATGTAGGTCGAGTGCCCTACAGTAAATTCCCAGGCAATGCTAGGATAACAGAGACGCATCTGGACATGAGTACATACAAGAAAGGTGCCATTCGACATCCGTTCTCACCCCGAAATTTCGGTGAGACTATGAGAGGTATGGTATAGGCTGTAGGGCATGATACTATATTACTCTTTACCTTTACCTAGGGAGGTGTATATATGTATTGATTACGATACAATAATAAATGCATATATAGGGCGAAAGAGGGAAAGTGTGTACAAGCAAGCAGATGTACATTTATATCACAATAGACAATTATGTATATATGTGTATCTATGTATATAATAGGATACTTTTATCTATACCTATACCTGTATGCTTATACTTATACCCCTCTCTCTTTCTACCCCACCCCTATCAGTGGGCCAAAAAGTGACTATGTGGGTCTATACCTACGATGAGCAAGGCATTGTACATCACTACCACGCATTTATAGCTGAAGGTAATGAATCTCCCTAAAATTACCAAATTACCATTATAAACCCCTATGGTACTTACATTATATTTCTAGTTACTCGCATATGCCATCTTTCTCTTAATAATATTTTTATATATACACATACCAATTATTTGTGTACCTATATAGTCTTAATCTATATATATTACTTGACATATACAGACTGTTATACTATAATCCTATACTATACTATTATGTTTTCATACTGGCATACTAATCCATATATCTCTGCAGCCCAAAACATTCCCTTTTCAGACATGCACAAAATTATGAATATTAACAACAAAAAGAGATCATCTTCCTCTCTGGAGGATAATGGTAGCATT
>NAOQ01000905.1:4691-22801 GCA_002751075.1 Ichthyophonus hoferi
TATGTGTATGTGTATGTGTATATGTATGTGTATGTGTATGTGTATGTATATATGTATGTGTATGTATATATGTATGTGTATGTGTATATGTATACTGGTGTACACCTATATACCAACCTCTCTTGCTGCTTCCCTCTCCCCAGGGGTAATGATGAACTGTGGGCCTTGATGGCCGAGCTGACAGGACGAGCCAATGGTGATGAAGATATGTGGAATGTCTTGAAGAAAGCCACCCAATTACTGCCTTCCTCTTTTAGGCTATGGACCCGTTATATCTTATCAAATGGGGTGTACTCCAATAGAAAGGTGGGTGCAACTACGATCAGGTTACCATGGTTACCAAGATAGTACAAGGGGAAGAGCAAGATTCTTTTAGCTAGGTTTATTAAGAAGATGATATGATATGATATATTATAGGCCAAGGATATAAACTACTATGCAATGACTGGTTTTTCACTTTTATTTGCCCTTTAAGTATACACTTACATTCTTCGCCACCCTATCTACCCAACCCGTACAGACTATCATAGGGGATGCTCTCAAAGTACTGTCACAGTGCAGCTACCAACCTAGAGGTCCTACCAGGGAAGGGTCGGCTGGGTTGATGGCAGTGGTTGTACGAGGGGTAGTGGATGCAATTACTACCGGTAATACTCCAGATGCTGTGGTATTGCTGCAGGTAGCATTGGGGATAGGTAGGCTTGCCTCTCCCTCTCTCCCATTTTATATCTTATAGTAACGTGGCCTTGTATCCTTTTGTTTCTTGTTTTCATACCAACCGGATGATGTAGCATGCTGTCTGCAATTGGTCGTAGGTCCTTAATAAACGAGGTTCATTGTGTGGTTTATTTGGACTACTCATTATAATTGTTACTGGTGTTTACTTGCTAAACCATGTCCTTATTTGTAACTATATCTTGTTGACTTACGACCAATTGTATTTTTTCTTATATATCATATCCAATACACTCATCCACAGCTACACCAATGCCCAGTGGCTTGGAAAATGTCGTCACATGTTTTACCACACGTGATCTTAGCCTTATATGGTTAGTGTATATCAGTCTCCAGGCCACAGGCAAGGTGCGATGGATTCTACTGCGTCCTATTGGTCCATTGTATGACCCGATTGTGAATCCCTTGGTAGATTTTTCAGAGGTGGCCAATCCTGGCCTCCCCTTTCACATATTAAAATCGGGTGAGTTTAATTATTTAATTATGTCTCTAGCTTGGTTGTGGTAGGGTGCGAGGCATCTATATACATATATACAGATATACATGGCTAAAGAGCTTGGCTAAAGAGCTGTCTCACATAGAGGATCACCAGTGCTTTGACTGGGTCGGCTTATCGGTGAATACGTTTACTTGGTGTCTTGTCACTTTTTCTTCTTTCTTTCTCTTTCCTTCTCTTTCTCTCACTTCCGCTCTCCTCCTCTCTCTCTCTCTCTGTGTGTTTCTCTCCCCACCTTTATTTACACACTTTCCTCTACAGCCTGCGAAGATGGGCTCCGTTCCTGCGACGACTCTATGAACAAACCAGGGGCAGACCAACAATATCCAGTAGAATTAGCACTAGTTTATATCGGATTAGCCTCTGCTTATGGCCCGGCCGGAGAGGCAGCCATTCTAGCCCAACGATTTACTACACGTTGCCCTACCTCGCCCCCACTGTGGCTTATGAGAGCCAGTATTGCTGCTAAGACGTCGGTAAGCTGCCAGGTGGATGGTGTATGTTTTTAGGACTGGGACGGCCTGGGTATAGTGTAGAGAGAGAAAGAGAAAGAGAGGGGCTATATCTGTTCTTAATGTAATCTACTCTCATGTGTGTTTAGTTGTATCTGTACCAAATGTGCTAGTAAATGTAAATGTGATTTGGTGGTTGGTTGGTAGGTGGGTAGGTTGGTATGGTATGATAGCTATGTGATGGTACTGCTGTTGTGGTAGATTGCATAAGGAGAGGGAAAGGAAAGGAATAGCTATCAATATATTAAGACCTACATTACTATCCGTAGGGGTTTGTAAAAACTGCATAGTATCATACTATCAAGTATACTATCATACCTGCTATCATATCTACTATCATTACATACTATCATACCTACAGACCCAAGCACAGTTCCTTTGATGTATAGATTCATTATACTATAGCCATTATTAATTATTAGTATGGCCACAGCATGAAACGACATACAATTTTAGCCTAAAATGTAACCTTACTATTTCCATATTAGGGATGGGAAGGAGAGATGGGTGTCTATGAGACGGCACGTGCCATGCGCGATGCTATTGGTTTACTCCCTTTTACGGTGGTGGCTTTAGCTGCATCAAAAGCATGCATGAATGGGTGAGTGTTATAATGACGTTGGTCTGTGTACGTGTATGCATGTATGTGTATAGGTATAGGTGTATAGATAGATATGTTCGTAACAAAGTACCCACAATTTTTAAACATGTACCTTAATATTGTTATTACTCTATTCCTTCAAATATACACATACACACACATACATACCCTAGCATAACAGAATATAATATAATATAATACACCATACTGTAGCATATTATACTATACTATACCATACCATAACATAACAGAACTTAACCTAACCTACCATAACATAACATAATTTACCGTAACATACATACACATACATATACACACATATATACCCACTCAGCCCAGATAAAGGTTCAGACAACCAGGAGATGTACAAGTTAAAAGGCCTAGCCTGGTTACTATGGGCGGTGGAAGGGTTCTACCTACCCAATAATGAACAAGTGCAAGAAGACAGAGACATGTTAGAGTATGGGCGTCTGTTGTTTCGTCGCCATCTAGGCCTAACTGTAGACTATGCAGAACATCTCCCTGCTCTGTTGCCAGGCCATTCTCACAGTGAACTGCGTTCATCCGCCTCCTTTTGGCTCTGTTATTTTAGATATGTCGAGATATCATCTGGTATGTGTTATATATATACTATTGTATTGTATTGTATTGCTTTGCTTTGTAATTCCAATATCTGACGTCAGTTAGATAATCCAGGCATCTAATTTACTATTACCCTAATATGGCTTAATGATACTTAATTAATTGCCATAACTGCACTCCCTCGTAATTATTTTGATATACTAATATGCAGATTATAGGATATTGATTGTATTTATATACCCTCAAGGGTAATTTTAAATGGTAGCTGTCATATTTACCGTGGGATTTCTGATCAATACATATATATATATATATATATATATATATAATTGTATGCATGTTTACAGAGGTGCATAACATTTGGTGTCTACCTTGTGTGTGGTTAGATATAGAAAACACAAGGCAATGCTATGATATGTTCTATTGACACTGTAACTATGATACCCTTTCCTTCCTCCAATCAAATAAAGGTTTAGCTGAGCCCTGGGAGGACTTTGAGACTGCATTGACCTCTGTGTCTGATGTGGAGGGCCAATCACAACTGTGGAAGGCCTGTCTTAATTGGCTATCCAATGCAGCCTTAGCACATCCTAGCAACGCAAAAATTATATCCCGTATAACCAGCCTATCATACAGGTAATCCCATTTTGATTAAACGGTACCTGGCTGATACGTAGGGATTCTTTCTTTTATTATTTCTCTCTCTCTCTCTCCATATATATATGTAATTAACTACTTATAATTAATTTGAGCTGCGAAATTTGGGCTGTGGGTTTGAGTGGCATAGTTAGTAATATTGAAACTATGATGTCATAGTGACGGCTATTGGTCAGGGATAATAGATGATCATGTATCATGTATATATATATATACATTCTGCCGCCTTGTAAGTGGGTGGTTTTTAAGGTTTCACTCAACTGAAACCTTCTCAATTGGCCTCCTAGCTGTGGTGCTCCCTCTCATTGGACTTAAACATAATATAATATACTGTTCATTTATTTTAAGTTATACTAAACACTGAGCCCGACTTACCCTGTTGATATAGCATTCTGATTACATTTTTACATACATTGACTCGATGTATATATATTGACTCTATACTAGATTGTACCCCACCAAGCACTAGCGCTAACAGCAACTCTATCATAACATAACGTACATGTGCACCCACCCTTATTATATCAGATTTATACGGGAGGTATCTACAAGGGAATGCAGTGAAGCTACTTGTATACTAGCTCTAGCTGACAGAGGATTGGATGCTAGTCATGTGTACAATATGGTTGACTACTCGGATTTAATCGCTGTTTTTCACCAAGTGCTTTGTTGTATTCCGTGCGCGAAGCATGGCCGAGTATATGAGGATATGATTGACCGATATAAAGGTAGTACTGTGATGTGATTTGCCCGTGATATAACCGTGGTAGATTAATATATGTAAGGAGATGGTTAAAAGTATGTGAGCAGTGGTCTGGAACTATGCAAAAGGAGCCCAATTGTAATAGTACCCACTTCATGGTTTTATCTGTTCACACACACAAGTACATATATACTAAGTGGGATCGGATTTTCTTATGTGGCACTAGTTGGTGTGATTATATGGCAGACAGTTTATTAATGTATAAAGCAAATTATAAATTATTATCATAAAGCCATACCATGTCCTATTGGCCCAAGGTCACTACTTCCCATTTCTATTGACCAGAAAGATAGGGCAGTGATCATGTGATCATGTGACCCTCCTTCGGGTGAGATGATCATGACCTTCATGACTGGTTTGTAGTGATTATCCGTATATAAGGTCTATGCTATATATGGGCTTAAGTAGAGGTATGTGATCTCCTGATGACGTAACTGACGCACGTGTATGATGGCTATGGTTAGGATGCCCAGCGTTCTGGATTATGGCTGGCAAGTTTATTGACGAAACAGGTATGTGTATGTACTTATATGTATATTATACAATATCATATCACATAACATTATATTATATACCAATACACCGTGTGCTTATAGTTATTGTTTGTATTTATACCTTGACTTGTTTTACTTACTTCACAGTCTCTGGGTCTAGACCTATATCTATATACCTATATCTAGTTAGCCACTACTACTATTTCAATCCCAGTCTCATTTCTTTTTCTGTTAGAACACATTCCCCCATTACATGTCCCCTTGCCCCTGTCCTATATATATTGCTAGAGTCCATCCATCAACCTAGTTGTTGTAGGACCCTCTACTATCTCCTATACACTATACACTAATATACCTTACTGTTGCTAGGTGGCCTCCCTGAGAGCGCTTCACGTGTTCTACAGCGTGGCCTTTTGACCTGTCGTGATAGTCCCTCTCTGTGGTCCGCGGCTGCCATGTGTGAGACTAAACACGGACAGGCACCGCCCGCACGGTGGCTCTATAGTGTTGGTTAGTACACGTTCCCTTGCTTTCCTTCTCTAATCTTTAGCCTCTCTAGCCTCTCCTTCCCTATATACTATCATACTATCATACATGTATATTATATATACACACATTCGTTCTTATATGCATATATTAGGTATTATGAGTCCATTGCACGTTATTCTTCCAGCCCGTCCCTATCAATTTTAGGTTCTATATTATTATATTACTATAGTACTATATGATTGTCCTCACAACAGCATATACTAAAGCAAATAATAATCAATAATAACATACATACACTAGAATACATATACATTATACCTGTATACACTAACATTACAATTACTATTCCTACTACTATCACAATTATAATTAGTAATAGTATTATTATATTTTTTATTACAATCAATACTATGGATATGAAACGGTTAAACAGTATAGTATGACAGCTTGACAATGTATATTATAACCTGATTGTGCCTGTGTGGTGGGGTGGTTCTTCAGCTGTGGGTGAGCTGCCACTACATGGTAGTCTATGGCTCGAGTATGTGGACCTGGAGGTTAAAGACAATAGTACTCCTGCGGTGATAGAAGCGGTGAAAGAAGCTGCTAGAGCAAGAGGGGTCTTGATCGATTTGATTGACTGATAAAGACAGTAGTGCGATTGGAGGATGAGAAACAGTGAGAAACAGACCATGGGCGAAATTTGGACTTGGAGGGGGGGGTTTATGATATGAAAATTACAACCCGACTAGGTGGAAGGGGTCGTGACAGGGCATAAAGGTAGGTAAGGGTCTGGCTACATGGCCAAAGAGTTGAGAGAAAGTGTGTTACGTGTTATATGATAGGAGAGGTGTGTGGTGTAGTATTGGTGTTAACTGGTTGATCTCTTGATCTTTAACTGTGTGAGATGTATGAGATGTATGATATGTATGTCATGCACAATGGTATACTGTGTGTGCATGTGTATGTGGCAAATAGTAGGAAGGGTGGGTAAGTATGTGGTATAATACACCCATTGTAGATTGTAAGGTTGGTTAGGTTAAGGAACAGAATAGAGTAGAGTATGTATGTATGTGCACAGATGGTCTACAGTAATGAAAGGGTAGGGTGTGGTATTGCACATACCAGGGCCCTATCAGCTTCATTATTATTGTTATTTTATGTTTTATTTTGTTTTATTTTATGTTTTATTTTATTTATTTATTTATTTTAATTTTTTTAATGTTAGTCTTAATTTTGGATTTTTTTCTTCTTTTATTGCTTTGGTTGTGATTTTCAGCCAGTAATATTCAACTACCCACTATATATCTTTTTCACTTCTGTATCGATTATCTCTGTCAACCATTGCATGTATATCATATACCTTAATTTCCTTGATTATTTTCTTTGTCTCTGTTTTTGTTTTCTTATTGCGAGTGTTTTTCTATTTCTTTTACCTTACCATACTGGGTCTTGGTAAGTACTTGCGTATCTTGTAGCGAAACATGAAACATAGATTATTATTAGGCATATGTACCTTTATCAATTCATTTTCATTTGTCCTATTGGGTTATAAATTTTGAATAAATTTTTGTATGTAAGGTTATACATGGTATTTTTTTAGAAAAAAGAAAACGAGAGGGAGAGGGAGAGACATGCACAATGTATATGTATATGTATCTAACATAAATTAATGAGTATGAAAGAAAGGGTGCTAGGATTATTGATTTAATAAGAAACAAAAGCTTAGAGAGATGATGATAAAGACAAAACAGATATGGTTTTGTTTGGTGATTGCGTATTCTCTTACCCACATTAGTTTTTTTTTTCTCTTGCTTAACGCTGTTTTTTCTTTGTAATCTTCTCTTTTGTCTGCTCTAAGCTATTACGTGTTATATAGTCGGTCATACTTTCTGTTGATATTCACATTTACCTTGTTTCTAAACACCATGGTTGTTAATGTGAGTTATTATGTCCTCAATGTGCTATTACAAAGGACCCATTCATGCATACATAGAAGCATACATAGAAACATACCTAAAAGAGTATACAAGAAGCACATTTGTCCTTTCTCTAGCCTGTAGTAGTTTATTCTTAATTTTCATACACTGCAATTGATGGAATATACAAGGATGGGCAGACAATCAACATGGATTTACTCACAATGCATAGACTGGTAGTTATTGGGTAACACCGAAAACATATATAGTAGTTAATAGTGATATTCCGATACTTACTTTCATCTTCTGTTCTATTTTATTCTATTCTTTTTCACTGCTTCTCCTTCTTCTTCCTTCTTCTTTCACTCCAATATATATATATTTCTTCTACATTATCACAGATTTCTCTCGTTACCTCTACCTTATCTTATTCTATTTTCTATTCTCTCCTCTTCCCTGCCTCCCCTCTATTTTTCTCTCTGTTTTATTGGTCTGTGTATGTTGATGCAATGCAATATATATGTATGCGCAGTGTCTTACTGTTTTCTTTATTGTGCTATATATACACATTAGGAATATATACCAGTACTTACAACACTCTCTATGCATCTCATTTATAATTAATTCAAACCCGTCCTTATTCGTGATTTAAAATTTAACTCCAATTTTACTTTCTTTACATATATATGCGATCTCAATTTTAAGCATTATTATTCATTTGCAATAAATTACTTTAAGGTGAGACTATTGGTATTATATATTGTAATCTTATAATCCAATTGGTTATTTTCATGTCGATATATATGATATATATATGTATGTAGACTGTAGCTACTTGTGGTGTAACTACGTTTTTCTATCTCTTTTTTTTTTCCATCTCTTTTTTTCTTTCTATATCTTTCTAGACTATCAATCTTTTCTATTGCCTGTATGCAAACTTGCACCCATCTACACACGCATGCACATATGCCAGCAAACATACCTATATATATATATCTATACATTATATACATACATATATATCTATACGTATGTATTGTATATATGTATGTATACACATACCACCACAACGACATATATATATATAAAACATACATACAATATGCAGAGAACGTTACAAGACCCTTCCACATCGTCTAGTACCTGACCCCCCTAGCCAAGGTTTGCCTTCTCTCTCCCTTCTCTGATACTATACTATTATTGTCCATTTTAAGCTTCTTTACCTTGACCAGTCGATGAATTTTAATTTGATAGAAATGTACTGTGACATAGTACTGAGCCATACACGTATTATTACTCTACGTACATGCTGCATATGGGTCGTTTTGTATATGGTTTTTATTCTCTTTTACTATGATTAATGGCATAGTGTCCTCACTTATTACACACTCCCTCCCTACTTTCATCCTTGTACGGCCATCTTCCATCTTTTACTAATGCCTGCATTATGATTTATGAATGTTGTTTAAGTTTTCTAGGTTGTTTTTTTTTAAAACAAAAAAAAAAAGTTTTAATGCACGATGCTATAATTGTGCATTTGTTCCTATTTATTACTAGCTTACAACTAATCTTTACTCTGGAGGTATTGCTGGTTTCTTTAGGTGGACGGGTATGTATGAATGGACAGAGTCAGTCTGTCGAACTAAACTAAGTTATTTATATATTTATATAGGGGTAGAGAGTATCAAACGTTTGTATAATAATAACATAAGAAATCGCTATGTAGTTTTCTGTTCTTGAATGATGTACGTAGTACGAGTGGAGAGTATATTCATCTGTCTGTATAGTGAACTGAACTAATGAATGTTTCTTAGTAGGTTGCTTTACAAGAGATGGTTTAATAATAGATATAGTAAACATTAAAGTAGATATATATATATGTATATACTACATACTCTTGGGCGGCTGGTCCGATAGTCAATAGCCAAGATGGCATATCATTACCGACTTTCAATAAAGGTACTGGTTTTGTTGAATTGTCGAGAAAGGTTTTGTTTGTTGTTAGGGGTTATCGATTTCAATATTCTTTCCATGACGTATTATTACCTGTACATACTATACTATATATATGTATCTCTCTTTTCATTAAAAAATAAGCAAGTCCTACAGAATGCTGTTTAATCAGCAGTATGATACTATGATAGTAGGTCTGTATTTGTATATTTAATTATATATCTCAACCAATATATGCCTATATAAGTGAGTATGTACATGATTATCAGTCTTATATAAAATGTTAAATATCCAATAAGGGAAGGAGATGATAATCCTACTACAGCTTTCCTTCAACATGACTGCAGATGCATATTGACATGCTAATTCTAAAGGAGGGTATTTGATTTCCGAGTCAGTGATGGTTGCATAGTGTAATGTCGTCAACGTGTAATGTTTATTGAGCCATCAGCACCAGGCTGTGTCTCTAAGATATAAAAGGGATCGTAATTGTCCGCCAAATTGAAGCAGTTGCTGCTCCAATTATTTGGCTGGATGGGGTGCTTTATGCTAGGTATGGCCGTAACCGACAGACAAAGCTATTGAGAAGCAGCCATTGGCTAAGATTCAATCAACCAATCAGTGTAAGCCCTCCAGTCATCAGAGTAATGTATTACAGTACAGCATTTACACCTATAATAGCCTAAAGTGACATGAATACAAGCTCTACTTCTTTAACTATTGGACCTAGTTATCAAGTGTAGTAACAATAGACTGTATAAAAAGTGTGTTCGAAAATTAAAAATAGGTTGCAAATACAAGTACTTTAACTGGACGCACAGCACCTTTAAAATTTAAAATGTCGGGACGAATAGTTAGTCTGTCATAAGAGGAAGACAAAATGCATGTATATGGTATTTATGCTAACTTGAAGAAAACGAAAATAGTCTGTATAATGAATGTGTTTTGACACAATAACAGTTATGATGTTTTTATGATTAAGCAGAATGTACTAAATCTGGTTTATATTACACTCTTGTATATCCTAAAATATATGTGTGACAATAACTAAATACTTGTAGACGCTACGTACCAAGCAGTGTCATTGCTATATATTATATCCGGATGTAGGTCAACAGGAATACAAGTCGTAATTGTATTCTATTATATAATAAGCACTATATATAGTTATGCCAAATCAATACAATATAGTAATATCATAATACAATATCATAACAATGACAGCAAAGATAAGTTAATGTATATATATGCGTTCATAGATTAAGCGCATAGCAATACACTAGATAAAGGCAAACCAGCATGAGATATACTGTATTTTCTTGATGTGTTTAATGTTATTTTCATGAGAATTATGCCAATACAGTTATTAACTGGAGTTGATCATGACTGCAAGTATCCTGAGATCATTTATATCTCGATCTTTGAAAATATCAAATAATGTGATAAAAGAAATTGTATCATTGAGAGTATTTTAAGTCCTGATAGTATAATTAATGATCATAAAAAATGATAATAAAATTGATAATAAAATGCTAATAAAATGATAGTAAAATGATAATAAAATAATAATAAAATATAAGATGATAATAAAATGATGCAAATTCTACAACACAAACGTTAAGAAATAAATTTCAAAGCATGCTGTGAGAATTCTCTCCAATTAAATCTAGATCTTCTGACAATCTCCTACTATATCCAAATTTATCCAAATTTATCCTAATTTATCCAAGGATTTCTGAACATATCCTTATATATTCCCATCTATTCAACTATATTCAACTATATAATGCTATATCCTAGCATCACCTACAATATTGCGAATTCTGCCACTCTTTCTTTGTATCCTCTTTTTCTTTCTATCCCAGCTCCCTCTGGCTATTACCATATTACCCTCTCCACCCAACCTTTATCCTTATATCTAGTATTTATAGTACATTTTTCTTTGTCCCTTCATAAACTATAAATATGGCTGACATTCCTCAGGTTTTACCTCTAGGTAAGGTTTTATTTTAATAGCACAAAGCCTATTTACTGTTTTACTTGAGATTATATCTAGCTTGGTTGCCATTATATCCATCTATATTACCATCTATTCATCTATTTACCAGCTTCACAAGCGTACATATTCATATTTCATGTATATATTTGAAATCCAACATTCTAATGTTTGTGCGTTTACTTTTATAACCATATTTTTTAGTACTAAAGGGGCTGCCAACAATTCTTTACTTAAGCTAATATGACTCTGAATATTCAGAAGGCTTGCCCTATAATTATAGGGTTGTATTGTATATACTCTACCCTTATTCTACCTGAACTTCCAACTCTTACTTAATTGTCTATACGTTTATTTACTTACTACCTCTACTATTATTTTTCTTTCTCATCCTTTTTATTAATTTATTCTACCAGTTTATTTTTTTAAGTCTCTCTCCTATTCTCTTAATATATATCTTATCTCCTTTTGTAAGCGCTAAATTATCCCATATCTCCACTATTTCCTCTTTCCATACCTTGTATCATCTCTTACATCTTTATTACATTTGCTATTATATTTGACGATAACATAATAGCATATGTTTTGCAGATATTCACCCTTACAACCCCATCAGAGCTAGTGGATAAGTGTGTAGGCTCCAAGCTGTGGGTGATTATGAAGAGTGACAAGGAGTTAGTTGGTACCCTGTTGGGATTTGACGACTTCGTCAGTATCTGTTTTCACTGTTTGCATGTTTATATATATATGATTATATGTATATGTATACAAGTATATATTCATTTCACTTATGTTTCCTTATTTTTACGCTACGGAAAGGGTGTTATTTTTTATATACATTTAAATATATACACACACGCATAATATATATATATGGTTGTTTTATTTTATTTTTTGTTGTAAGATAATGCATCCTGTGCATATCTTTTATTCCATATTTATTATTATTATTATTTTAACATCAATTGCTTGTTGCTAGGTAGTTTTATAATGTCCATACTCCATATATTTCTATTTTCTTATTGCGTTTATAAGTAGTTTTCTCTCTGTCCGAGTATACAACTGTGAAATATTTTACCACCCTACCCGTATCGAGACATAAGCATGTTAAATTTTTATTTTTATTCACATCTTTCGATTGGTTAAAAATCCTTAACTAGCGACAACAGACATGGTTCTGGAGGACGTGACCGAATAGTGAGTATATACACCCCCTTTTCCTTTCTCTCAAGTCTACTAAATTTATTCATTATATTAGTCTGTTGTTGTATTGCTTTATTTATTATCCTTTCATTCTTGTCTCCCACATACGCTTTTACATCTAGCCGAATATGACATGTATCTTTCTTAACCAATCATGTACATATATGTATATTCATAGCCAGCCTAAAATAGATAAAGTATTTATGGCAAAATGTGCACCTATAAACCCTAGCTATAAAATTTGTGAATTTTATTTATTTATTAGTTATGGGAGCTCTATTTTATTACACAATGTTAAGACAATTTTGGAGAACATTATATGACGTTATTTTTTAAGTGCCTACCATCTTACTCTGTTTCTTTGTGGCATGTAGTGAAATCACTGTGGAGGGAACCAAAGTGACTAAACTAGATCAGATCCTTCTGAACGGCAATAATATCGCTATGGTATGTAGTATTATCTCGCTTATTTGTATTGCTATTATATTATCCCACTACCATACTATCCTACTATCATACTGTTTTACTATCATTCTGTATAGGATAGACCTTATCACTTGGGGGTGGAGATAGAAAGTACATTGTGTGAGTGATGGCAGAGGGGATAGGGGCCATATGAACAGTTTGTATACTATATACTATATGAACTACTATACTATGTACTAGGCATTGTCTTTGGATGTATACGGGTATTTGCCATCTTTTCATAAGGGAGTGTCCAAGTTTAAAACAAGCTTCATACTGCAAAGGTGAAGGTCAACCTATATATTACAAGAGATCGTTTAGCTCAATGAGGAGGTAGTTACTAACCTCTTAATCACCCTTGTTCGCTTTACACCTATACATATACTATCCTACTATAATGCACCTCTTTTCCACCATCAACAATGACATCGACAATGACGTCAATAATGACATCAACAGCTCATTCCCGGTGGAGAGTATCCTATGAATTATTTATTGGTGTTTAGGTGAAAGTAAACATAAGTGGGTGTTTAAAGCAAGTTAGCATAGTTGTATAACTAAGAAATAGCTATAGGTGTGTTGAAGTCATGAGTATTGCTACATATATACCTGTCTTATACTATATGTCTAGTTGTACCTTTATGCCTATACAATTAACTGGTTGATCATTATTGCTTTTTCTTTTCTTTTTTTTTTGGTGGCATGGGTGCAGTATATAATCTCATTCATTCACCCTCTTTATTTTTTATCCCTTTTTTCTTAATGGTGTTCTATTTATTTATTTCCCATCTACCCAATTTATCCACCTACGTTTACACTCAAGTCATTTCTTTATGTGATTATGTCTATATCTCTTTTATCCTCTATCTATACTCTGTCTCAACTGAACATTTCAATTCACCTATTCTTTCCTTTCAACTCCGGTACCTATTTTACTGCACTATATTTCCTTAACTAGCTCTACAGGGGGCCTGTGTGTCAATAAACCTCTGACCTGTTCCCTACTAAAAGCGAAGACATCTTATATGGACTATATGGCACCACATGATGTGCTTGAAAGTGTAAAAATAAAGGCCGTCGCCATGGTGATTTACAATGAAATCAATATGGCAACAGGTGATGTTATGAGAAAGTGGGTTACCAAATGGAAAAATGTATTTAAGGGAAGGATGTGTGGGGCTATGTTTACAGTGTGCTTACCACTATAAAATTACATTATATTTATATGTTGATTTTTTCACTACTATATCTACATTGTTTTTTCAACTGTCGTCTAGGTTCAGGGCAGTTTATCTTTTAGTTTATCCTTTCCAATCAAAAAACTACATCTCTGTGTATTTATCATCAGTTTATTGTACATATTGAAAAAGGACAAAGCAATGCGCATCTTTCCGGTTAACACCTATGTTTAAATATTGTAACATGTAGTGTTGATTCTCTTATACTAAGGCATATTAATAACTTGTTAAACAATAACTATGACTGTATTATAAAAATACAATCAAAAATGAATTACATTTAATGATATTCTATAAGGGTGACTGGCATTATTGCAATATCTTATTCTTTAAACATGAACATCTCCCTTTCCAGTATTTTTTCTTGGCTGAGGGGTTGATTGCAATATCCTATGGTGGATATATAATCTTAAATAATGAAAAGAAAGTGTGTTGCATGTAATATAAGCCATCCAAATTGACCAGTTGCATATAGCTTGCACAGGGTAATTATAAATGTGCTAACATGTTCTTATTAGCATGTTGAACCTTAACGGTAACCATTCCTAGATTACACTACCTCAGCTGTAAAAGGGCCTAAATTGGTTTATGGGTTGGCTTTGAACATGCTAAACCGAGTTTGAATATTGAATTTGTTATTTTTATATTATTTTTATAAAATAAACCTGTGGTTTAGATGACGTGGTGTTCAAATAAAATTATCTAACTTTTCCTGTTGGGTGCCACTGAAATAGTGTTTTTCTGTTGTGTGTAAAACTTTGGTTTTAGATTTTTTAATGCAACACTATAAATGCTTCACCTTTATTGCTTGATTTGGAATTATTGGTATAAACCAATAGAAACCTTTGAATAAATGCGTACACCAATAGAAATTTTTCATGCATAATGCAGCCAGAATATATAATATGTACACTGGTGGAAAATAAATCAAAGTAACCTTTAAAAAGTTGGCCTTTCTGAGAAAAAGTTAATACACCATTGACTTTCCATAGTCACTTGAAGACCCTCAAATCCAGCACTGCCACCGTGCCATGTGGCAGGCGACATAGCACAACATAAAATATTCTATTATAACATATGCTACACTGTAGTACACAATGCACTATACTATACAATATATCATATAGTAATATACATAACACAAAATATGATATTGCCTATATACAATGCTATATGCGATATAAGCTATCATATACTAGAATACAATATAACACAACGTAATATACCATAGTATAATATAACATAGTATAATTGAAGATATATATTGAAATCATACCCATATAGGTCCTATGTTCCAATTTTCTGTTAGTCTAATTCCACTATATATCTTAGTATTAATGGATCCATCTGCAATACACTAATCAGGCTGTTCAGATTTTTTTAATCAACCGGTACGTAGATTACCATATAAAAAGGTATGTATATACAGAGAATTAAAATTATAGGTTCAATGGAAAAGATGCATTATATCATGAGGGCAGATTCTGTTGGGTATTCGTGTGCGTTAAAATGTAATTGGTAGGTACATATTGGATATACTGAGGTATATATACCATATAGGGAGTTATGCATACATATACATATATAAATAAATGTGATATAATAAATAAAAAACAACAATATAATATAATACAATACAATACAGCACACTACTATAATACAATGCAATACCCTACAGTAGAATATGAAGCTGTACAAGAAATTGTATTAACCATAATCCTAATATACTCAGATATAATACAACAATAATACCAATTTCCTAATAATAGCGGTATAATAGCAAAATATTTATTCGTTTTTGCACATATATTTATTTACATATGTATACATAATAAGCTAGTTATATACATAAAATATACATATGTATCTGCATTTAATTATCCATATATATAATCGATCTAGGTAAAGTTAAGATAGCTAATGCTATTATATGAAAGGAAAGAATACCACAAGGTGTATTATTGACTACTTAGTCAATAATATAAGAATGACCATACTGTGATTATTTATTTTATCGGCAGGAATTACTGTTCAAATTTTATCTCTATGAGCATGTCCTTACATATCTGTAATATTTGTTATGTGGTTCACATAAAATGATAGATTGGTATAGAACAAAGATATACATATATGTAAGTGTGTGTAGACATAGTTGTAGTTATATATACCAGATATATAGCTACGTATTAATTTATATATTGTTGTAACAGGCCAGTAAAATAGGAATAATAAGATTACGTATTAAGTTATATAAATATGATAGGATTTATATCCTATAATAGGGAAGATGGCAGGGGATAGTATATTAGTATAATAATATAGCAATATCTTACAATAACAATATACTAATACAATAATGCAACAATACTTCATAACATAATATCATAACACTACCCCACTACTCATCAACCAATCGCCTCAACTTTCCCCCTTCCCCGCTCTCCCCTATCTTCTCAACAAATCTCACTGACACCTCCTCAGCTGGTTCTTTCACACTCCTATAGTGCGGAAAACATTTACATTTTGCATTATACATACTAAAAAATATTTCAGAATCAACATCAACTAGACGTAAATATTCCTCTTGTGTTAGATTATAATCCCATTCCTTTAGCAAGGTTGCAATGCCTTATAGTGCCCAGGGTCACTATCTACTAGCGTACCGCTTACAGCCCATAACACTGCAACACACAGTGTAGGGAGTGGGGAGAGGGAGGATTGGGTGCAATAGAAATGATTTTAGTGGTTGATAGGGTGATGAGTATAGGCATTCTGAAGTACTATGTACATCTTTGTCTGGGAGTATGATAGGAACGAAGGAGGAGTATAATGAATTGGTGGGGGTGAAGGTATTTGGATTATATTATGTTGTGTTATATTCTAGTGTATTATATTACACTTGATTATATTGTATTATATTATATTCTTGTTGCTATTATTATTATCATTATTATTATTATTATTATATAATAGGTGTGTATAACAATTAATATTAAACAACATGCTTGGTTTATTTTTCTTCTCTGTCAGCCAGTTAATAAATTCAGGCTAGCGGCCTAATTCCTATAGTTTATACCCTATATGCATAGGCCACACTATGATCATTTCCAGATAGTGTAGAGGAACTAAGAACTACTAGAAATAGTCTGTTGCAACCCAACATTTTTCTACTCTTTTAGTTGCTGTACTGATATCGTCACAAGTTTATTTTTGATTATATTTATTTGTTAAGATAATACAACGCTCATGAATTATACTCTAGTTGTATATAGATATATATCCACGTAAATGTAGAAAATCATTTCTAGGTTTTTGTCTGTATTATTATTACTACTATCGATTGCCTTTTATTTTTATAACAATTACTGTATGATATTATTTTGTATGATTATATCACCATTTTATTTATATTTATTGGCTTGGTGTTTCACGGCCACGTCGATATCATTTGGTTTATAGTTGCATAAGAGCTATAGTAGTATTATAATTGCAGCTTCAAGGGTAACAATCTGTATTATCAATTGGATGGCATAAATATATAGTAGAAATATGGCTTCAATTCAAGGTCATCTCTCTCCGTCTACCTTAATCAATTTTTTATTATTTTTAAGTAACACTTACAAGTATATGAAGTGTCTATTACTGCCACAAAGCTAAGGTGTTGTACAGTGCTTTAAATATTCTTTATTCATAACAAATAACCTACAATGTAAAAAGTCCATAATTCCTTTGGGGAAAAAAAAAGTAATGATCTGGACTTTGCACTCTATGACAAGCAAACTCAAAAGTCAACAGAAAAAAAATTATTATCTTACAAAAATAAAATAAAAGCATAGCATTAAATAAGAAATCAAACACTAGTAAGATTGATATATTCGAAACCAGAACCAAAAAAGTTAAAAACAATTTTATTATTATAAAATCATACACATAAAACATTAAAAACAATACATAAAACACTTAAAATTTTAGGCAAATTAAACCAAACTACAATGCGTCAGACTTGC
>NAOQ01000908.1:0-19794 GCA_002751075.1 Ichthyophonus hoferi
ATACCCTATATACCTTATATACCATATATACCCTATATACCATATATACCCTATATATCATATATACCCTATATACCATATATACCCTATATGCCTTATATACCTTATATACCATATATACCATATATACCTTATATACCATATATACCCTATATACCTTATATACTTTATATACCATATATACCTTATATACCCTACATACCTTATATATCTCATATACCTTATATACCTTATATACCCTATATACCTTATATACTTTATATACCATATATACCTTATATACCCTACATACCTTATATATCTCATATACCTTATATACCTTATATACCCTATACCTTATATACCTTATACCATACACCCCATACCCTATACCCTATATACCATATATTCCCTATACCCGCTACCTTAATCTACTTACAATAACATGTCGTATATTAGTGTCAAATTCCGTATAAATTTTAATGTGGTTTTGGATAGGGTAAGCGGCATCACAGAAAGCGTCAAATGGGAAACCAAGACTGTTCTAGAAGGGAAAATGGTTAAGGTTAGAGAGGATATATTATGCATAGTGCATACATATATATGTATGATAATATATATTATAGTATGTATTATAGTATTACAGTCTGTATTATAGTATACATATGTATGTGTTTTTGGGTTTATATATATACTTCTAGGAACTCTAATAACTGAGGGTAAATGTACATACATATCTATATCTATTTATCGATATATATATATATAAAAATGCATATATGTACGTATGTATGACATATGTGCCTATGTGCACATTTCTATACATCTATAGTCTATAGATATCTGTACCTCTACTTAAATACATTTATACACATCTATACAAAATGCATCAGTATATAACTGTATTTATATTTCTTTTCTCTGTTTCCCCCTGTAAGTTTAATTATTTCCTTTAAAATTACATTGTCGCAGAACTGAGCGGTGCCCTCTGCCCACGCGAAAATCATGTTGCTGGCATGATAATATCAATAAACTTTTTATGATTATATTGTACGTATATATATCTAAATATATTAGATAGGAATTATGTAAACATTATAACTAATTATACACTATATATACTAATCCTTACGTTGTACATTGTAATTTAAATTTTAAAATTTTATCTATCCGAGTTTCAACCGGATATGCTGATGTGATTGGCTAGAATTATTGTCTGTGTGACCTTTTGTTAAAATTCTTCTTTGTTATTGGAGAATACTGCTTTAATACATTCCAATCCCTGGGGTCCTAATTACAAAATAAACTATATACCTATTAAATTACTATTACATTAATTTATTCAAACTGAAAATCCGAAATATTATGAGCTATAATCTGTACAGCTAGACAATTACATTATATATATACGGGAGTTATGGGTATTAAAAGCTCACTAAGGGCAATGTCAATTTCAATACTAATCTCTCTCTATTCTATATAGACTAAATAAATAATAAATAAAAATCCCTGATGATAGTTGGCTACATATGTATTTATTCTGAATAAATACCCAAAACTTCGGCTTTACATCTATTCAGTTACATTATATTGCAATTTTTTTGACTACAAATGAATAAGTAGGTTTGGGAAATGTTACACGATTGTTAATTGTAAATGTAGGTGCAAAGTTCTGATAGCAAGCAGATAATGAAATGATTGGTTCTATGTTTTCAACCAGGTAAATTGATTTGTCAAAGTTACATTATTTGCGTTAATGTGATACTTAGCTAAGAGCCACCCATGAGGATATATTACTATTAACTAGATCAAGATAAGATTGAATAAATATAAATGAAAACCGAAATAGCTAATAAAATGCTGGAAAAATACGAAGTCACTCAGACCACACACAAAAATTTGCAATAAAATTAATTAACTGAACTTTATCACAATACATACGTCTATAACAGTCACATTGTTATTGTAATGTCCAGATCTCTCACTTGTTCAAAAGTCAAATAACTACCTACTAACATTAAATGGTGACAATAGTTATTATTTGCATCGTAACATAGCACCCCTTACTGATCATAGACATTGCGTTATAAGTATTATTGCGCCCAAATGCATTAAGGCAGGAATACCTCCTGAACTCATGGCTGAATACAATTGCACTAAACAGTTAGAGATAGAGTCAGCATATACACCTGCTATTACATTGCCTTTTATTAAAAGTAGATCAAATCAACTAGCTTTTATTACCGCTAGCCCAGCGAAACCAATTATTATTATTCATGCTAATCAATTGGAGATCCCAAAGAACTGTGCAAAAGTCGTTAGAACTAATACAGATTCCTATAATAATAGTAATAATAATAAAACCTGACAAATCAGGCAAAATATCTACAAAAAATATCTACAGTTTACTATGTAATACCTAAATATAGTAGGGAGGTAAAACAATATTTTTATATATCTCAGGCGATAGGGACTGGTGGGTGAGTAAAACTAATAACTAGGGGCTCGTATGCTAAAACGCAGATATATAATATAGACTAATAGATATTTTGCATGGGTAAAGTATATATGTTTACAATTGCATTCCAATAAATAATCTGTAAAAGTATAATAAGTAATTTTAAATATTTTAATTAGATCAGACCTCAACACATTGACTATAGTCCCGATTGACCTGAAAAAAATCTCCAGACCCTATCTATACCGACTTTATGTTCTATGATTGTTAGACTGTGCATTAATTAATTTACTAAGAGATATATATTTATTAATTAGAATTTCTTTGTTATTCATAACTTCAGTGAAGTTATCAGAATGGCTGAAAACAGAGATGCATGGTAACAAATGCATCACTGTATCTGTGTACAACTCTTTTATTTTTGTAAGTCCAATGAAAATGGACTTATTTTTAGATTATAGAAATGATTTAGTATATTCTATACAGTTTTTATTGCCCTACAATAAAAGGGAATAGTGTATTAGCTAGATATTTGGATTGTTTTAATGAGGAAAACTTAAAAATGAGTTACTAAATAGATTGATTTATTATTATTATTTTCATTGGATCACATAAACGCTAACATAAAAAATCCATCTTTGATTGGTAAAATATAATAATTTTCATTTTATATATATATTTAGATGTTTAATTCGTCAATGCAACCAGAAATGGCACGTAAATAATAAAACATGCCGTGATTTTTTCCAGTACTGCAACCCATCTTGTATGCATGATGAGATGATAATTAATGTAGTATGTTAATAGTAATAAAATAATAAAAAAATATTTTTTTATTGATTTAATATGTCTAATCTTTCTTTTTAAATCATTATTACTCTCATTGTGAACTTTCAGATTGTTATCCTAATCTGGAACAAATAGAATACTTATCTTTCTTACCAAATAAATTCATTGGGAATCTCAAACAAATCTCAGTAACAACATCTACATTCCCTTTATAATAAACAAGAATATTTTTTATTATTATCTTAACTCGCTAATGCAAACATTTAATTATAAGCCCGTTCTAGCTTATACTTTGCTGGTCACAACAGACCAGCATAATATAAACCGAAACTAATCAATCAAATACTTTGAAATAACGGAGGGTGGATATTTTACTCTAATTAAATAATAATGGCGTATAATTTAGGTATGTACACAAATCGTCGCACGTAGCACGATACCATATAGCAGAAAAAAAAGGAAGAAAAGCAAATATATACCTCGTTTCCTTGGTCTTTTAAAGCTGCATTAACCATATCAATCTTATATATACATAACTCATCAATAGAATAGTCTAAAATAAGCAAGAATAAATTTAATAACTGAAAGTACAATCACACAAACCCTGATTGTCAATCGTTTTAATGGCAATTTATCTGCGTTATACATAAATTTTTTCTTCTACTTTCTAACTGGTGGGAGAGGGGGAGAGGAGGAGAGGAAAGAGAGAGAGAAGGAGTGATGTTTAAATAACATATGCTTCAACAAATGTAAACCCTTCATTGAGCAATTTATTATATTTCTTTGACGTTTTTGTAGCACGCCCTGTATATAAATCAGATTCGATTTTGTTTTTGTATATTATTTATTTAAATGTACACTAGCATTCCGATTTACTATGTTTTAGATTTAGTTTATACTTTTTCTGTTGGGCGGCCACTAAAATAGTATTTTATTGTTGTGATGAATATAAAACGACTATTTTGAAGAAATAAATATATGGGTAAACAAATGCAGAGTTAGAACACTAATTATAAAAATGATTTTAAGTTTAAGTTTAGGTTTAACTAAACCCATCTATCATTTTTATATCTTTTATCTGTATTTACTGTTATTGGCAGATTAAAAATATTTAATATTAATTAAAAATATTTAAAGAACATAAAATGCTTAATGTAATATAATATAATAGAAAGGGTCTTTTATGGTATAATAATTTTATTTTGTCAATCATTTTAAAGACTTACTATAATATTATTGTGTTATTGTGGTGATTGTAGAATGAATAACCTTATAACGAAGTATATATATTATTGCAGTGAAAGGATGCGTAGAAAAAGAATGCGTTACAACAGTAGATACATATGTATGTGTATAATTTAATGTAATTAGAACATATACAAATATATTTACATGAGGTGTCATAAGTTCTCGATGTTCCTTGTAACAACTAAACACAATTATATAAAAACGTCAATTATTAAATACAGCATTGTAACTATGAAAAATTGACTTATTCTTTTTCCTGCATCCATTTTCTCAAGGTCAATATAAAATAATAAAAAACATATATAAACAAGTTTAATAACCAACCAATAATCAAAATATTCATATTAAATAAACATTTCTTTTAACACATTAATTCTTTCGTGAATAACAGATTCAGACATATTGCATTTGATAAACCAAACCTATGAAATGTTGGACAAATATGAATCAAAAATAACTCAGAAAGGGAAGAGATTGTGTATAGAGGAGCATCCTGGAAATGTAACTATTTATATCTTTAATACTTTTAAAACAATTATATATATATACATGCCCTAGTAATATATAGACCCATTTCATATATAATTTAATTTATTGTATTGTACTTTCAATGCATACTGTATTTTACTTTTTTTTCTTTTCTTTTTTTTTCTGTTTTGCAAGTTGACTTTTCTTGGCCTATCTATCTACTGCCATAATATATATATGCATGCAATATAAATTGTTAAAAGGTTATTCGTTAGTTAATTGCGTACTATTTTTTAATTGCATAACGCTTTTTTAATTGCTTAATGTTTTCATTCTGGTAAATTGATTTGCCAACACATATTATACAAGCAGTTAAACCAATGAGGTATTTATCTAAAGAGCCATTTTAGTAAGGATATATTACAATTGAATTATCAGGATAAGATATTTGCAATAAACTGTACAGCATTCATTCATTATCACTACGGAATCAAGTACCCCCAATCTGTCTCAGACACAACCTTTTTATATTTTTTTAAATATAGTATTTTATGCATTTTATGCATTTTATGCATAGAATTCTTCAAAACCCAGCATTAATTAATTAGATAATTATAACTATAGTTGCTTTGCCTATATTGTGTATGTAACTATGTTTTACCATCTTTAATGTCGATTAGTTGTTTAATGCACAAATTATACAATTATTTAATCTAATACCACGTTTCTATTGGATACCATAAAAAATACTTTAATTAACATGATAAACTTCAAAAAAATGTAAGAAAAAAGACAAATTTTTAAAAAGTTATTTTCTGTAAAATCCAGCTATCTGAAGTAATTGTGCCTGAGTTACCGATAGAAAGCAATTTATCTGATTTACAAAGAGATCAAAAACTTCCTACAGGTGGGTTGGAGTTAATTTTTTTACTTTCATACTCGTATTTTAAAATATATTGCTGTTAAATTTGGCTTGGGTTCTAGTGATTATCTCACTGTGTTGTAGTTATTATCTCACCCATTATTGGCAAGTAGCTAATGATTAGAAGTAGAAAATTAAGACAAGAACAAAAGAACCTCTTTTTAATTTTTACTGCATAACTAGATGTACCAGTCCAATTGTAGAAACAAAACCTTTAGATATAATACGCCATATATGGACTAATTAATTAACAACCTGTCGTTGAATAAATATAACTATAACTATATATGTATGGGAATTATAGTTAGGTTTGTTATATTCAACCTTCAGTACCAAAATGAAAATTAAAACAAAAACAAAGTAAAAAATAAAGTAATAAAGAGACTCATTAAAGCTAATATATATCAAACATACTGCAGATACAATTACCGACAGCTGGTCGTACTATGAATATGTAAGAAACAACAGCCTTAGGTAAGCTTTAATGCACTGGAGCATTTATTTGATTTGCATTTTTTTGCGTAGCCATTTTTTAATATAATGAGCATTGCTACTGTATAGAGCAAAGCAGTATGGTGTGTTTTTTGTTTGTGTTATTTTTTGTTGCATCTCATCATATTTTTACCTATTTATTTGCTGATTGGTTAGCCATTGGGCACCAACCTGATATGTGATGTGCTCTGATTGGTAGGCTTAGATTGCACTAAGTATTGTTTAAGACTACATATACCATTGTGATAGTGATTGCTAATGAGACTAAATAACAATAGTTGAACATACAAAGAAATATTCAAATTAAATAAATATTTCTTTTTAACAGACAATCCTGCAACACGCTAAGATAATAACCACAATACACTACACACATATTTCATGATATGAAACCACTACGCCTCCAGATATACAAATCGTTACCTACTATGTACTGCTTCAATGCAATTATTTTCTTTTAACAGTTGTTTTTCCCAGTGGAAATACCATTCAAGCTGAAAGTTCAAGTAACGAATATTACGCTCTGGTAGATGAATTATTGACGCAGTTAATGTATACAGGTACTATATGTAGACTTACAGCACTTAGGCGAAAGGTGTGAGCACGTTAAAATTTATATACCAAAGTAATGGCTTGACTGGCTGATTACAGTTTTTCTTCTTTTAGTGTTATTATTATTATTATTATTACTAACATTATTGAGTCCTAGTTAAAGCAATGTATAATTTATAGCATTTTAAAAAAGCTTATGTAATCCTTTCTTAGAATAAGAAATCAAATTATATAAAAACGTAGTCTAAATTATTATGTAAATATATAATACTAAAATAAGATTATACAAGGATTAATCTATACACAAAGCATATAATTGAATTTAAATCGGCAGATACATCTACATAATTGGTTTTTGCCGACGTGTACTCAGCAAATGCATATTAATGTGCAATTTCATAATAGTTAAAATGATATTCCAAAAAAAACACTATTAATTAACAGAATGAAGAATTATATTACACAATACTAGTATAAGGTAATAGATTGTAGTATAATATAAGGTAAGGTAATATAATACAATATCATATAATGTAATATAATGAATTTAAGATAACATAATATAAAATAATACAATACAAAGTAATCTGATATAACATAATATATACATCTACATCTATAATCATGAAAAGTAAAAACTGTTTGCAACAGTATCTTGTAATAAATTTCTATTGAAAGGCAAACCTGGGGCTTGGTTCATAAGGCAGGTGCAAATATAATTTTACGGAAAGTTTTATAATCTGGTACCCTATAACCGCCCTGTCTTAACTTACTTTAAAACGTTTTTCAGGAGTTTAATTGTTGACTACAGCCATCTCAGATGGTTTTGGAATTGTTAGCCTAGATGAGTTATCAGAAAGAACGAGAAAAGAAAAAGAAAGAAAGAAAGGAAATTTTTAAAAATCCCAATACCACTATATAATTATATATACATAACTAGACTATAATATAAATTTCATCATGTGCATGACTTGGTTTTAGGTTGAGTATCACATAGACTAACACAGCTCTAGGCATGGTCTTATGACAATTTATGTATTCAATATTTGATTTTTAAAAACCATCTTACCAGATTTAATACTAACATTTAGTTTCAATCCCTTCTGTTAGGTGGCCGCCACAATACTGTTTTTTTAATCATGGCATATATATATTAGAAATCTTATAACAATATATATTTTTAGCAAATATATTGTGTTGAGAATAAGTAGAGACAGGAGCGTCCCGTAACCTATATCTATTTACAACAGAGGAAATATTGAATTAAGGGGACACTTTAACGTGGACCTTTACATACATGCACAGAGTACAGACAGGTTAAAACTTACTTTTTATTATGAAAGAAAATTGGCAGAAGCTGACAGCTAGGCCCATAAGGTTGATAGAACTAAGAGAGCGCAGTTAGTTAGGCAGCCATTTGTTGGCCGAAGGCCCAGTGAGACCCCCATGGGATCTAATCGAGGATCTGGTGTCATGGCATAGATAGAGACAGTCATGTTACCATTATTTGAAGACTAAATTGTTGAGGGCAAGAATTCAAGTAGAATAATATTGAGTTGCATCCCTTTTGTACATATTACCACAGCATCTTGAACATTTTAATTTAATGATGTCATGCAAGTTTGACAGGTTTAACTTAAGTATTTGTTTCTTTTGATGACTAATCTACCCGCCTCCCTCTCTCAGATAAGGCGCTATTAAGAGGAAACATCAACTTTAATGACTATCATAATGCCTGGCTACATTTAATACAGATTTTATACCTTGATTTCATGTTTAAATCAAACAGAGATCAACAATTACTTTAATTATAAATGCCTTACAATAAAAGGCTATGTGCTAATATCAATTCTTTAAATATTAGTTAATATTGTTCATATCATCTGTATGGTAATTATTAAAACTATGCCGTAGTCATTCTCTCTGGGCTGAATTTATTATCTTATTGTGGTGTGGTTATTATTGGCGATTCTAGTCTGTGTAATAACTATCTCAGCCGAAAGTTGCAAGTAGGGATTGTTTTAAAAAAAACTGTTATAACCTTCATTCAGTATCACTACAGAATCAATAGGCCCCAATTTGTCTCAGATAGAACTTTTTTATACTTTTTAAATATAGCATTTTATATATTTTATATACAGAACACTTTAAAACCCAGCATCAATTGATTAGATAATTATAGTTATAGTTACTTTTCTCATGTTGTATATGTAGTTATATTTTGACAGATTTGATATTAAATTCAGACACAGTTCAGTATTGACTTTAATTATTATTGCCATAAAAGAAAGGATAATATATGTACGTCATGCGTAATGGTTAGAATTTTAATTTTAATTAATACTGTTTATTTGTATTTTCATGGAACTTATTGAGATGATTACCAATTATTTTTATGCATACTAAACCAATCTATCTCATTAAACAATGGCAAATAGGTAGATAGATAGTCATAGTTAACGGAAAATGCTTTTATAATCATTATTGGAGTGTGTAATATTTCTGTAACTATAATTAAAAAGAGAGACAATTTTATAATCATAATTTAAGAGAACAATAATTTTGTAGTCACGAATCAAGTACTTCCTACTTTTATAATTATTATTAGCGTGAGAATTCTTTTTAATCTTAATTAAAGTGAGAAAAATACAGTCTACAGTATTTATAAATATGTTTTTAATTATAAACAGTCGATGTGATTGCAACACATACCTATTTCAGCCTGTATTGCAATTCTTATATCATCCATTAGGATAGTAGTTGATGATTGTAGATAGACAGATTATCAAAATACACACAAAAGATCTCCCCACAAGATTTTACATGACAATCCTGTCACAGACATATATCTTTATACACTTAAGACATAGTATATTATATATAGACTAATTAACAACTTAGCACTAATTAGCTAATTATAACGTTTAATGATTGTAGCCTATGTTGTATATGTAGCTATATTAGAAAGACCTTCATACCTCTAAGATGCAATATATCTTATGGAGATTCATTATCAACTTAGAAATTGTTGAATTATTTCAGCTACAAGTGTTAGGCTGTATACTTCATGATGTCTTGCACGAAAACACATCGTTTATTGTTCATGTAGCATTGTACCTTTAAATATACGGGAGCAATTACAAGGAGGTTACAATTAGTATACGAGTTAAATATTAATCAATGACAACTAATTAATAACATTATGTCACTAATTACATCTAATTGGGACTAGATGTTTAATGCAATTTAACTTGTAAATTAACCGTGGTTAAAATAATGTTGGTCATCTGAGTTTTAATCACACAGAGTGACTAATGTAACATACGTAATATCCTTTAACTGGTCAAATAATGCTGGCAACATGTCAGATAACAATTAGGTTGAGTACCTAGTCAATAAAATGTTTTACTTAAAGGCTTATCGCCTGGTCAATTGGTATTGACCATGAACTAACAACTATATAACCGGCAATCACAGAATTGGTATGGATTCCTGATTTGAATACGTGTTGCAATCAATAAACATTTCATACAGAAAAATATGTTAAAGATTCAAGCCTGGATTCTAACAGAAGTAATTAACTATGACTATAACTATAGCTAGTTAGACCTCTATTCTATATATAGCAATATATATATTGACAATTTGTATTTTTAAGGAAATTGTTATATTAGGGCTATCGAGATACTCCTCGTCAATTTTACTTAGTACCTCTAAATCCATTGAAATTATTAATTTGGTTTCAGTGGAGGTCGACTCCTCAAAGCTGGAACTTGGTGGAGCATTCTTGGAAAGAAGAGATAGGTCGGTTCTTAAGGATGCTAACCTGGTAAAAATTGCTTGATACTCAGATGGGCTTCTAGTGTCACTTGAATTGGTCGGAGGATGTACTTGTGTCTTCTCTGTTCTGACAGACCAAAGGAAGAATTTCAGGGTAAGCAGCTATAGACGTTTCAAACTCTTTTTTGTTGCTCTCCTTCTTACTGACATCATACCAAATAAACATTAGTTGTACGCAAGAGTTTATTTATTTATTGTGATTTTGGTAAAAAGGAGAGCAACAAAAAAGAGTTTGAAATGTTCACTGCCGCTTACTCCGCAATCCGTCCTTTGGTCCGTTAGAACAGAGAAAAACAAATGAGTACATTTTCTGACCAATCCAAGTGACACCAGCAGCCCATCTGGGTATCATGCAATTTCTACCAGGGTTAACATCCTTAAGAACCTACCCTTTTCCTCCTTCCCAAAATACTCTACCGAATTCCTGCTTTGAGAAGTCGACCTCCATTAAAATCGAATTAGTAATTTCAATGGATTTAGAAGTATTAAGTGAAATTGACAAAGAGTATCTCGACAAGGGCCAATGTTTCCCTTGCTTGCATATAATACTAGACTTTAGGTGGGTCTTAAATAGGAGTTAACTATTAAATTTATAGTGCATATTGTCAAAATCTATAGAGCTTACAGATTCACTATCCCTATCAACGAATATTGAGTGTTATTGGGATAAGAATTTGACTCATATATAATCGAATTTAGTGGGGTGATTCGGAGATTCAATTTTTCCTCACTTGTATAAGGTAAATTCCTTTCATCATAGTTGGTAGGTTGAACTGCAATCGCAGTATTCTCTGTTGAAGTTACACCAACTCTTACTCTTTTTTTACTCTTTTTGAGCCCTCCATATCAATGGAAACAGACGCCTTGTTGAGATTTACTTTACTAGTAATTG
The DNA here is from genome assembly GCA_002751075.1 of Ichthyophonus hoferi. NCBI lineage: Eukaryota > Ichthyosporea > Ichthyophonida > Ichthyophonidae > Ichthyophonus > Ichthyophonus hoferi. The sequence continues at coordinate 11,641 of NAOQ01000908.1, forward strand.
TAGGGATATGACTGTGTCATGAATGAAGATTTGCTAATATTTGTTGTTGTTCTGGTTTTAATTCTTCAGTATCTAATTCGATTCTTCTTTTGTGCTTAGTCATACTCTTCTTTAAACACAATTAATTGGTTTTTGTTTCTCTATTGGCTGGCTACCAATAGATTTGGTTTATTGATATTTTGTTTTACCCTGGTTCTGTATAGAACCGTGGTTTTATAGTTTTTTTTTTTATCACCAGTGATAACTTCCAACTGATACCAATAGGACTTAAATGAAGTTAATAATTAAATATTTGTTTTTGCTAAATCTAATTTATGAAGTCATACAGAATAGAAATAATTTAATCCTATCTCGATGAGATTATATTCGTTTTTTCTAATATGGCTCATTGGCTAATTCACAACATGCGAACTATGTATTGATAAATTAATTTAAGGTACGTTCTTGTAATATAAATGAAAAAGCTAAAAAACAAGCATTGAACACCTTGGGATTGTGATTTCTTTGCTCAGAAATTCAGGTCGTAACATCATAGCTAGTTAGACCCCAGTTCTATATATAACTATATATACTGACAACCTGCATTTAAGAGGAACTTTGATATTAGGGCCAACGTTCCCCTTGCTCCAATGTTTCTTGGTCCCGCCCACGAATCCTATCTTAGTTGCAGATGGAATTGCAGTTTTTCGTTTTGCTTTGGTTATGGTTGGAATTAATGAAAGTCTCCTTGATGCTACCATAACAAACTCTTAATAAATATAAAAAGAGGCTAAGTTTTCAGTTCGAACTGCTTATTGATTCCAACACATTTGACTGAAAAGGATTCAGACTCAGTCTGTGTATGCTGGCTGGTTATATAGTTGTTGGCCAAAGTCAATATCAATTGACTTTGTGATGCACATTAGAAATATGTACATTCCCCTGTAAGGGTTTTCCCGAACTGTGTTGTTAGCAGCATATTTCCAAATGATTATTCACAGAATCATTCTGTTGCTATGTATCTTGTTTGTATTACATAACATTATGTAAAACTAAAAGCTAATAATCAACCACTACTTAATAACGCAGGTGAATTCCCAAACTAGTCTTCCCTTAGCTAAACTAGCCCCAATTAAGTATAATTAGTGAAATCATGTGCTTAATTAATTGCCATTAATTGATCTCGAACTCTTTCAAACTGAACGATACCTCATGGTAAGCACTATTGATTATTTAGAGGCACAATTCAAAACAAACAATAAATTAGGTGTTATCACACAAGACATCAAGAAGTATTCAGCCTAATAAGTGTAGCTGAAATACTCCGACATATAAAAATGCAATGGTCGGTCCCATGCTCATTTGCTAATTTAATGACTATCAATTCTAAATAAATTATTAAACCTAAATTACAATATATATATAATTATCGGATAGTTAGAAATTAACTGCGCTTGTGGCGAAGTGGATATCGCGTCCGCCTCCTAAGCGGAAGATCCCGAGTTCAAATCTCGGCTAGCGCTTTTTAAAATGGTATTTCTTTAATCGAAATTATGACTATTTTTGAATAGTTTTAGCTAATATATAGGGTTTATAGGTCTCAGCTTGCCTTGATCTATCTACTGGAACAAGACATTAGTAGAGTTTGATTAAAAAAGAGAAACTGCAATGGTAAGCCATTGCTGTTTTTTTTTAAACAAAAAAAAACAAAAGGTAAGAATATAATATGGAAATATTACTGAAGTCTTGTTTAATTTAAACTGTGGCTGTATTATTGTCAGACATCAATTAACTGTAAATATTTTTAAAACGGTAAAAATATAAGCAGAAAATTTCCTGTGTTAAAGTATAGCAGTCCTGTGGACCATGCTTTCCAGATCTTGTTATCTTCATTAACTATATTACTCTGGATACTATCCATGTCTCTACATAATTCAATTAACATCTCATTATGAGAATATGTTATGTTACTAGTAAACTCTAGGACTTACCAAGACCTCTCTCTCGCTTCTCACTCTCTTAGAGAGTGAAGAATTATCCCCAACGATCACTGTTCAATAGCCGCCCTTCTCTAGCCGTTATCTATATTAGCTTGGAACAATTAATCTGATCTAGCTGCTAACTAAAAAATTAATCTACTTGATATGATTGGAAGTAATCAAAGATTGATAACCATGTCGCACCAATCAGTGTGCCTTGTTATTATAATCGCAATTTAACCATATCTATCTATAACTAACTAATATGATAATAAATGGTATTATCTATTTGTGACACCCACCTGTCTTTATTTTAAGCCGTTATCTTGACAATAACGTGTGTCAGGCGGCGGACTATAGTGTAAGCTAAACTAGAGACCTTGTCTCAACCACACTGGTTAATTTATACCATTATAAACATGTGATGTGGCGAAACGAGTACAAGATTGAGATAAGATCAGACAATCCCAGTGAATTAATAAATCTGAATGTTTTCCCATTCGCCGTCCAGAGAGTTTATCGCCTATGGTTGCGTTTGCAGGCGTAAAAGTTTCTTGGCAACTTGAAATGGACCGAGTCTGAACGGCTTGATTAGGCAGTCAGCAGCTTGATTTTCGGAGAAGACGCTCCTGACCTCTATTTCATTATTACTTAACGCTTCCCTGATGTTATGGAAGCGGACAGCAATATGGCGTGTATTCTTGGGCACACACATCTTGCTGGATAGGCTTACTGCACTCGTATTGTTGCCATATAGAGGTACTCTCCCAACGTCAAAGCCTAGTCCATCCAAAGATGCAGATGGAGTGTGTGGTATGTGAGTTGCTCCGCTTCTAGTCGTCAGGAGTTCATATTTTGAATTGCCCCCGCGCACGCTGCTTAGCAATTTGGTGCCTGATAGGCACGTCATCATCACTGTCATTGTCAGATGAATCCGCCGCGTGCTCTCCCACAGACTCGGAGGGATCTGAGGGATCTGCCTGGGGCTGCAAAATAGCGGCGAGTGTAGGCGACAGGACTGATGAGTCAGTATAAGACCCATCTCTCCCATAGTCTAAAGGGGAGGAAGGAGGATGATGTGTCTCTTCATCCGCAGTGACGTCCGCAGAGGGAATATTCACCCAAGTGATCTGGAAGGGATCGGTGTAAATAGTTTTGGTACACGGGGTTGTATAGAGGAACTGGCGCTCAAAGAAAATGATGCTGTGCCGTGTTGTAATTTTATGAGTAACCCAATTCATGACAATCCATCCCAACAAAGGAGATCATATCCTAAGAAGAGACCTAGGCGACCTCTAGGAGGGAACTTCTCCTTGATGGTGACCTCGCCGAGTCTATAGCAAAGTTTACTGCCAAAGGTACGTAAGCGTTCAATTGGTGCCCTGGTTTGATGCCAAAGTTCGAACGGCACCGTATCATTGGATACAGCTGAGGTAAGGCTCGGAGAGCATAACTCCAAAACGTAGGAGACAGGTTAGCCCTATGCATGCGTTCCCTGATATCGTTGCTAGATGGAGCGTAAGGTAAGGTGGTGAGGTGAATTATGCCTTCCTTACGAAGAAACTGCTGGAAAGCCCTGTCAAGATACTCGCAACCTTGATCCGTGAAGAAATTGGCAATCCAAAGAGGAGCGTGTTTAGACTCTAGGCCGCTTTAAACGTTTGAAAATGTCGAATGTCGAGGGTGACGACCCAACAGAAATGGTCGATGGATTTTCGTAGAGGACCGATAACGTTATTGTAGATGTGTTCCAGAGGGCGAGATGAACGAACAGTTCTAGATGGGAATGACGCCCTGGTGATCTTGGAGATAGTGCAATGATCACATGACAAGCTGTTGGTTGCTGGTATAGATTGTTTGAACTGAAGAAGGGCTTACCAAAGACGTACGTCTGATGGATGCATGAACCGATCGTGCCACAGTTCATGTGTGCCTATACTTATAGCAGATGAAAGGAAGGTAGGGTCAGCTGTGTCCCATGTAGCAAGGCAAGTGGCCTCGGCAGTGTTGATGTCTGAGGGCACGACCAATGATGAGCTGTGTGAGAGAGATAACAGGATAAATAAATGTTAGCATCGAGAAAATACAAATCATTGTAATGAAGTCGACCAGTAAGAATAGTATGATCGTGAATAGCAATGGTGGCCTCTTTTGCAGATATAGTGGTGATCACATCTAGTCTGTGAAAGGCAGAGAAAGAGAAGAGGTTAATGGGAGCTGATGGTACATAGACTACCAGTTTCAGAGCAATGATTTGTTAAGATGGTAACGAGCGTATCATCACTGCGACAGTCCTCGTTGCTAAGGCCTGAGTGCCATCTGCCGCGATTATTGGAGCATGAACTGGAATACTGTCAGTAAACGCGGCCAGATTGGAACAGACGTGCATAGAGGCACCAGAGTCTATCATGAATGTATTGTTAGATAATCCTGACGTCATAGACAGTGAGCCAGTATGAGCGAGTGATAAGGTAGATGTTTGCTCGGAATACTTGTAAGTTCAAGGATGCTTGCATTCGCCTGTGGATGGGGCTGCTTCTCAAGAAGTTGTTCTTAGGTTTTCCCAAAATTTGGACTCCCAGGATGCTTGGAACAGTTAGTTGTGTTATGACGGATATGCTTTCCAGGGTGATACTCACAATGAAAACGAGTGGATGATTTGGCGGGTGATCTCCTACTGCTGCGCGTGGAACCTGTGTTCTGTTGGTTGTCCACAGTAGATTTCGCATGACCATACGACCTGCGTGATGCGGTAGAGGGTTTTGTATGTATATTAGTGCCGGCGTGAAGACCGCGTCTGCGTTCATAGGCGTCCACTGCTCGAATAATGGTCTGACAGAAAAGGTATGTGTCAGGCTGTGCCTCCAGCCAAGCGACCACGCCTTCATAGTGGGGAAGGCTGTAGAGGACGCGGAGGACGTAAGCGTTAATTGAGTCCGAATGTCTGGCATGTATAGTGCTATTAAGCCTAGTGGCGGCAGATTTATAACGGGCCATGAAGGTTGAGGCTAACTCACCCGGTTGGAGCTTGACATGAAGGAGCTCATCGTATCAATTCGCGATAATGTTGTCGGAAGGTAATCCAAAAACCTTGGAAAGTCTGATCATCTTGTCGTACACAAATTTGCTCCAATTCGTGTCATCCAAGGCAGCATATTCACGTTCTGGTGTGTCAACCAGACTGTTAAGATAGAAGTAGGTCAACCATTCATCCAGACAATGTTCCCCACCTGCTTGAACGTATAAGCATTCATCAGTTGATGGAGCGTTCAGGTGGCGGACGCTGCCGCCTTCATAAGCGGTAAAGACATGGAGATCTTTAGTCCACTGATGAAAGGGGTACCTGGCAGCTGTGGACTGACGAAAGATCTTATGAGGATCAATCGCCAGTAGTCGCCTATTAATGGTGTCCAGGGACTGGATGCCTGAGCTGGTGGAAGCTGATTGGGCATACAGAGATGGAGGTAGACCAGATGAAGACGTCAATGTATTCACCGGAAGAGGTGCGGATGGATGTGTGGAGTGGCCTGGGGAAGCTGTTTGATGAGGAAGAAAACGGAGATGTTGACTTTGGGATTGGAATGCAGTTCTTGAAGAAATGTCGGCAATAAATTTTGGGCGTGAAGCAGAAGTAGGTGCCCGTTGAGTAGGCGGAGGTACAACGGGTTGTACTGATGGTGGTGATGGGGGAACCTGTGTGTTAGGTACTGGGTTGAACAAACCAAACTGAGAAAGTAGTCATAAGAATTGTTGATAATTTTTTTGCTGTTGTTGTTGAAATTGTAAGAGTTGCTGTTGTTACTGATAAAGCAGTTTGGTTACTGTGTCGTCATTTGGAAGATCAATGTGAGGTGGTGAATCAGGAAGTGTAGTAGCCATGGGTTGTGGCCATGGGTGTTCGTCGTCCATCTCGATTGCGTTCCTGTGTTGTTTTTCAGTGGAAGCGTCACCTGGGTCCATAACCCTAAACCGTATACCCAATATAATGTACTATATAGAAATTAATCTCAATCTGAATCATTACTACGTAGGTTTGATAGAGATTCTATACTATTTGATTAGGAGCAGATAATAAGTTACTAGAATATACGCTATATTTCAATATAAATAAGGAATCATTGTAGCATATTTCCAATATTCTTGCATGTCACTTGATTCAGAAAATATCCATGATCAGTCTATTCTATTCAGTAAGTAGCTAGGCACAAGAAGCCACAAATGTAGTGCAGGTTACGTTGGTTGCCTTTTCAAGTGTTCATACTATCAAAAAAATAGTTTTCTTTAGGCCCAGAAAGAACGAGAGAGATAGAGAGAAGGAGAGAAAGATGAGATGAGATTGACGTCAAAAGGGATTAGATTACATTCATTGATAGAATGCATGGGAAATTACACTAGGTGAGGCATTCATGAAGGAAATATTGTATTTTACCATGCTTGTACATTTAATTTAATATTTTATAAAACAAATAAAAACTTTCATTATATAATAGCAAGACCCTAATTCTCCTTTCAGTTTCAAGTACTATAGTATAATTAAATGCATGAAGTGTTGCAATGAAAATCATATAAAACCTTAAGTAATCAAAACTCTAGTTATTTCATTTCTTGACGGAATCACATTTTTACAGTATAATTATATCCCCAGTTTAATTTATTATATAGGAATTATGTATTTCTATTATAGCGAAGCATGACACCAATTTATTTCTCAGTTCCAAGTACCATACACTATTGTATTATTATACTAGTTTATGTAATATCGTAGTCTACAAATGTGTCAAGGCCAACAAGTAAGCGCTTGTGGCGAAGTGGATATCGCGTCCGCCTCCTAAGCGGAAGATCCCGAGTTCAAATCTCGGCTAGCGCTAATTTTTAATATAAAATTATTATGTTTATTTATTTTATTAAATTGAAGTTGACAGCGTAAATGCATCAATATTTTTAATTTTTGATGTAGTCAATAAATGAATTTATTGGATAAATTAAACTGCGCATTATAAACATAAAAACATAAAATTATAAATGGGTCTGGTTTGGAATTCTCTAGATTTAAAAGAATACAATATATCTATTCATTAAATATTGAAAAAAAATATAATATATTAAAAATTAATTGCTTTTGTATAAAAATATAAAAAATATTATAATAAACATATTATAAATCATTTTTGTTTAGTATATTAGTAAAAAATTATAGATATAATGCGATAATATTATTAATATTAATTTTGTAGTATGTGGTGCTCTATAGAGCAATGAAAATATATTTTAAAGTTATTACCAATAGTATAGCGAAGAGTAGAATGCTGCCTGCGAAGCTAATTAAATTAATTAGATTAGTAAAGATCAGAGAATAATGGAGATTATGATATAATGATATAAGGAAGAATAAAATAATTAATTGGATACATTATAACACTACATTTTAAAATTACTAATTATTTTAAAAAATTACAACAATGCGTAACAACTGCTATTATTTCTATTGTTTCTATTTTTAAACAAAGGTACCGTTAACATTGTCCTATAAGATGGATTGTTTAAAAATAGATGTGTTTATTATTATTATTATTATTATTATATTATTATTATTATTATTATTATTATTATCATTACTATTATTTTAATTTATTACCTATTAATATAAGATACTATGTCTATTATATATATATATATAGAACAAGTAGTATTTTTATCAGTCCAAATACAGCTTTTATTACGATCGCCTATTGGTACTAGAAATACTACCTATCACCTATTGGTATAGCACTAACCGTAAACATTATGCTAATATGCTCTTATTTTATGTGCATAACTAGTATAACCTTGTAAATAAATTGTAAATAAATTGCTACTATAGCATAGTGTGCAGATAAATAAGAAAGGATAAGGAGTTATTCATCGCATGTATATGCTTTCTTTAGTATAGTGAACTGCACCCTATATAAACAGCCACTATGGGAGACATAATGCAGGAAGATAGTCAGTCCCTCGAGATATATAGGAAGGTAGGTTGATGGTCTCAGGTCAAGTTTTTCAAGTTTTGATAAATGGATGAAGAGCAAGGAGATAGAGAGGGAGAGGAAGAGGAAGAGAGAAAGGTAGAGAGACGGAGAGCGAGCGAGCGAGAGAGAGAGAGAGAGAGAGAGAGAGAGAGAGAGAGAGAGAGAGAGAGAGAGAGAGAGAGAGAGAGAGA
>NAOQ01000910.1:0-16167 GCA_002751075.1 Ichthyophonus hoferi
TTATTGTTTGTATTTAGTATTAGTATTATTGTTTGTATTTTGTTTATTGTCTTGTCTTTTTTTTTTTTTTTTTTTTTTTTTTTTTTTTTTTTTTTTTTTTAATTTTTAATTTTATTAATATTATGCTATATTATTTCATCTTGATATATTTTTTTTTAAAAAAATTCTTTTTTCCTACAGGGAAGGAAAATATTAAAGAATATGAGGCCTTTGTGGTTTCATATGATCGTAGACGCAGGACTGCTAATTGGGTTTGTGAGAGATTAGACAAAGTTACTTTGTCTAAGGTGAGAATGTGGTTATATTAGGAGATTAATCGTAATAGTGATAATAATAATAATAATAATGGTAATATTAATTGAAATAATAATTATATTGATAATATTGGTTGTAGTATTAGCTTTAGTGTTAATTCTAATAATTATGATGGATACATACATATCTTTATCTCTGTATTATATGCTGAAAAACTACTGCCCGCAGCACGTAGGTGATAGACACAAATGTAAGTTCACAGCGGATATGACAGAACCGGAGATATTTAGAGCACAGTTGAAGGACTATGAGTAAGTATGATGATATCTATGACAGTATGTATTTAGGAAGGGAGGGAGGTATGTGTGTATGTGTGATTGTATGTATGATAGTAGATATATATGCACATCAAACCAGGAAATATTCATGTAAGCTATGAACCCATATATATATATATATATATTTATATGGATGTGATATAATTACCAATAACATTGCAGGATCATAGTTTTAAATATTAAATATTTTCAACTCTTATTTTATTCTCTTATCTATAAAAATACCAGCGATTTGTAGAGGGCCGCTGTATTTTAACTCTTGGTTCATATAGGGGAAGTGGGTATGATCGCGGACATCTGGCAGCGGCAGGAAATCATGAGGATACTCAGTCAGCACTATGTGATACATTTACATTAAGTAATATGAGTCCACAGGTAAGGTATACCGTATTTTATGATACATGTTATAGTATATGTGATAGTATGTGTAATAATATATATTATATTATATACTATATTATATATTACACTATGTTACGTTTTTATTAAGCAACCAAGGTTTTAATATAGTGTAAACCAATTAAAACACACTCATATATATACTGTAATTATATCTGTATATAACATTTAATATATTCTAAATTAATTATTTGGAGTGAAATAGTAACACATACATGTCTTTATCAGGTAGGAGTAGGATTTAATCGTGATAAATGGAAACAACTAGAGGGGAGGGTACGTCAGCTGGCCAACAGCTGGGAATATGGTATATAGACGATGATTTATTTTAATTTCAAAGTTTTAAAATTAATATTTAACTGAAATTGACAGTTTTCCTTGTTCATCTACCAGTGTGGTGTGCATATTTTTGTGCAACACTGGTTTTTCTAAAAATTAACTCAATAGGTAGCGGGAAAGCATATATACTATATACTATATATATCTCTATACTATGTATAGAAAGTTAATTGTATGGGTATGGGTAATGGGGTTGTATGTATCTTATTATTTCCTATCCTATCCTAACTCATCTTTCTTCCTCCCCCTCTCTTTCTGTTTTAACTTAGTCTATGTCTGTACTGGCACCGTATACCTTGGTACCAGCCAGGCTGGAAAGACTTACACAAATTATGAGGTGATTGGTACAACACCGGTGGCTGTTCCCACTCATTTCTATAAAGCAATTCTATTGGAGAATATCCAAACGTAAGTTATATCTTAAATTTAGTCGGTTCATTTTTATTTTACATTATATACTCTATTTACTATTTTTTGTTTAAAGTAGGCACATTTTCCTAATTTTATTTAATAATAGTAGCATCATTATATTATATGCAAAAATATAAAAATAGGTTTAAACATAATATCATCCGATATAATATGACATAATACAATATAATACATTACATTACATTACAACAAAATGTAGTATAATACAATACAATACAAATATAATAAAATGCAATATAATTTAATCTAATGCAATTCATGCAATACAGACCAAAATTTGAGATTCAGGCCTACCTTATGCCTAACATAATGATTCCCAAGACGGACCCACTGGATAAATTTAAAGTAAATCTGGACGAGGTAAGGCATATGTTATAGAGTATATAGTATAAAGTATATTATACAGTATATAGTACAAGGTATATAGTATAGAATATATAGTATAGTATAGGGTATATAATATAAGTTATATATTATAGAATAGATAGTATAGGGTATTTCCTTAATTTACACCAATTTATGCCCACAAGAAGAATATATTTACATGCTGCTATTAGTCAAAATGATATCTATACAACAGTTTGTAGCTTGTAGAGTAAATGTATTTTTTAGGTTAATATAATATATGATTATGTTATAATATACTGTACTGCAATACCTTCTACTGTGCACTATAATATTATACAACACCATTTATTATAGTAAGTACTCCCATCTAATCTAATGTACTATTTAATAATCCCAATCAATCTTCAGGTAGAAAAACCAGCAGGCTATCTATTCTTTGAATCTGTGAAAAACAAATATACCCTTGTCAGAGTCTAGATCTACAATAAAGTGCAATATGCCCCATCTACATGGGTCACTGCTACTACTACATGGCTGGATCAATTTAATGAGTTTTTTTTCTTGATTCATTGATGTATTATTTGACAATTTAGTTAATTAATGAATAAGTTACCTATTTATAATATTGAATAGCTGTGCATGTATTGGTTGACCACAACTCGTAGTATAAAATTTATTTATATGTTGAGGATTATACTTGCTAGTGTAAACTAATATCCAGGCACAAACCCAATTAAAATGTTCCAGACATTAATTAGTATTAACACTGTTGTCGTTACAACAATGTATAAGGCTAAATTGATAAGATGCCTGTGAATAATGATAGTGAAGCTTCTATAAATGGTCATGGAAAATAACTTTGAATTGAAGCCTCATAATCAATGGGCAGCCAAAATACTGCAGACTCTCCATTGAGAAATCAACTATTAAATGTTGATTCTATTTCAGACTTATCACCCTTGTAAATAATAAAATATGCAATGGCAGATGTAATTTTATTATTGCTTATTCTATTGGTTACAGCCATACCTACCAGAAAGTACACCGTCTGATCTGATCTATATATGCATCATTTTATATTTTTATATTTTAATTATGATTTTAACTTGTTAATTTATAATACGTGTGAATATTAAAATACGTAATGCCATATGTAATTTTAGAATAGCATAATCATTCAGTAATGGCCATACCTAGCAGAACGCACCACATCTTGTCCATTTGGGGAAGTAAACGTGCCAATAAATGTTGCTAGTGGTAAGATTTCACATGGGAATACCACGTGCAAAAATATTTTTAATTTTTATTATAAATAGTATAATAGATACCAAGTGCATTATCATATAGTGTAACATAATATTAAATGTAGGGTAGTTTATAAAGAAGTAGGAGACCATAAAAAAAATCCACGTGCTGTAATCTTGATATATATTAATTCAAGTAATACAATGTAATATAATAGCTTATATATGTTTGAAATGCGTGGTTTATTAATATGTTGTTACCATTACTTATAATTAGTAGTAAAATGAGGAAGACTTATTCATATTGCAATTTTTATTAACTAATCCCATAGCTATTTATTATTCTAAGGCCTACATAAAAGAATAAGGTGAAATAAAATTATATCAAAATTTATTTTCAATTTAATTGATCTCCACTTCTTTATTATTATGGTCGACTGTAGTCAATTTTCGGTGGTGAACTGATAACCACTTTGAAAAACATCCTCCCCCTCCATCAGTTCAGCCATTTTAGGTGCGGAAGGTGGGGTTGAATCTATGGTTGAATCTGCAGAAGGTTTAAGTTGGTTTTAGCACAATAGTTTTGCCAGAAGAATTGGATTTAGAAAGTGTAAGTGGCAGTGGAAGCGCCGCTAGGTTGTTGGGCTTTAATAACCCTATCAGAAGTCTCTTCGTCCATTGCTGACAACTCTTCTGTGCTCGTCAAAGTTACTAATTATGAATCAGTGGAAGTCAATTTCTCAAGGCTAAAATTTGACAAATTTGTTACGGAAGGAAGAGAGGGGTTAGGTAGTGCCAATGATTGTCTGGTAAGAACAGTCTTGTAGGTCGCTGTACTGGCTGAATTGCTAGAATCTGAAGAAATAATAACTTTCGTTTTCTTTTTTGATCTGGCAGACTAAAGAATAGTTTTAGATGTCAGTGGTAGAGTGCGTTTGATACTCTTTCTGAATCCAGATCTCTTACGTGATATAAAAAATAAATCCCAAATTTGTGCTGTAAAAGATTTCTTATAATTTCTCCGGTCCAGAATAAGGGACTGAGTTGGCGTTAGGTAGTTTCCCGCCTATCTACTTACCTGTTAGCATAGGCAAATATGGTCCTCACATGGGTAGTTCAAAATTTAGAATTTAGAAATAATACCTTATTGTAAGGGGAAGATTATACGTATGACCGCTTACACTACTCTTTTCACTCGGACTTGTTCCTCAATGCTAAAATGAGATGTAGTTAGGTTACCACATTGAACGTGTAAACTTTGCCGCAAAACTAAGCATAGGATCTATGGTGAAACCCCATGGCTGACCCACGGACCAATCGGTATACTAATCTAATTAGACCGAAATAAAAATATCTATTTGCAAGTATTTCATTGCCCATTGATTTCATGAGCCTCAGCTCCAATAAATTAAATCTAGATAGGATTACCCAATAAAGTTATCCAGTACGAGGTTAAGCTATTAATAAATTAACGTAAGTAAGCAATAAACAAATCTAATTACTAGCGTAATATAACAACGCATTTAGCTTTGATTTTATAAAAAGGAAATAATAATTGTCATACACACGGTACATTACTGTAATTTTCTGTATTAGTATTTCCAATATATTTCGTCTAGTTACTTGCATTCAATCCCATTCATTTCCAAGAATCATTATACCCCAAAGAGTATTGGCTATTTTTCTTTCATCTAATCCTGACTATTTTGTTAAGAGTAGGGTAATAATTTTATCAAATCACGCAAGTATTGTTAGGGCTGCAGTTTATTTCAAAGACGTTTTTTTTTCTTTCTATGTCATCTTAAGAACCTCTTTTTATTTTTTATAATAATACCATAAAAGCCAGTTTGAGATATTTTCGGGCTGCTTACTTTTAATAATCCACACCTGGAACATATACTTGTAAAAAAACATAAAGTAGTAGTTGAAATGTGTCTTTCTTTTCAATATCATATCTTCCATTCTTCCAAATGGAATTCCAGAAAAGCTAAATAAATGCCCAGTTTTCTGTGGTTCCTTGCCATGAGATCAAATCTCATTATTAAATTTTTTCTTTTCTCTTTTTCATAATTGATCAAGGGTTTTTCATGTTTTATTTTATATAAACGAAAAACAAACGGTCAAATGTTTACACCGACTTTTAAAATACCGTGACCAGATCAGCGTTTGATCTAAAACCCAATTTACATTTCTTAATGGCCCGCCGTGTAAGAACACGATTTTGTTATCGATACCGGCCTTGGGTGTAATTCCCCATTTCGGTTTAGCTTAGGCAGATTATTACACTTAGAGCATAAAAATATGAAAAGGGAAGATCGAAAAAACCTTAATGTAGTGACTACTTAACTTAGGATTGTACGAACTGGTTAATTCCTGTTGACATTTTGAAGTGACTGTGGCATGACAGCCAATGTAAAAAAAAAACGAAGATGATTGGCCAAACTTTATATTAAATGTTTCTGCTGGCTCTGGTTCTGACTTTGGCTCTGCTGTAGGCTTTGGCGTCTGGCGTCTGGCGGCTGGAAGTTGAGGTTATATATGGGTGTTGCCCAGTTGTTTTGCGCATGGCCTTACTGACTATAAATATATCACGATTGGGAAGTTTATGGTCTGTGAAGCCCATTTTATATAAAAAGAAAGGGGACTACCAAATCATAGTATTTATTGTAATTACAGTATAATGTTGCGACTGAGTGCCACTTTAATACTTCTTGTGCTTGCCCATGTGGGCAGTAGTACGTATTGTCGCCTTTCTAGCCCAGATCGCTGTAAGTATCAATTTGCATAGTAGCTTGACGGGGGGCATACTGTGAACATGCCTATCATAAACTCAGCATTGCTGTACCTTTGTGATCTTTTTATATACCGTTTTTCTCAGAAGGCCTTCCCATGATTTTTCTTTAACCTTTTATTTGTTTCAATTTATAAACACATCGTAGCTTTAAGCATTATTGCTTTGACTAACCCAAGTATTAACCTACCTCAGTGGCTGGCTATGAGTTGCCAAAATGTGAGCTTGCAAGCAAGGCCATAACAAAGTTTTGGCGAATTACCTTGGATAAGCCTAGCTTAGTCAAGGATGTATCGGTACGTTGTTTTGGTGAAAGCTTTTTGGCATCTTCATTCACCAATGCATATAGCCATAATAATGCAAAAATGCCTAACTGTTGATTTCTTTAAATACATATTATGGCTTTTTTATGGTTATTGTTGTGCGGATACTTGTGCTTTGGTAAGCAGGGTATAGTTTTAATATTGTGTATGAGCCCACTGCATTAAGGTACACTGCATTAGAAAGGTTTATTAGTTCTTCTTGTTGACATTATTTTTCTCTACAGATCAGTGTCAGGCATGGGAAGAGCCTTGGTCCACTAAAATATACAGTGACAGTGGATGGTGAGTGGTGTGGTGAAGTATACCAGAATACTGAAGTAAACTTGTTTCAAATTACTTGCGCAAACGGTGGAATTAAAGGTTCTGTAATTGAGTATTCCACGGAAAACGACTTTTCCATCGACTTCCAGTATTGCGATTTTGATGTGTGTGGAGATGGAACACCCCAAATTGAGTGTAAGTATTGATTTTGGCTTGAGAGATAATACGACTACTCTTAGTGCATATGCATGTTTGAAAGTATAATTTAGCCATTTTTTTGTATGTTAACATAGGGTTTTGTGTGGCCATTCATTTGGGCTCGGTTTTTTAAGGTGGTTTTCTTGAATATAAAATTTTGTTTTTTAGTTTTCTAACAAAACATCTTATTATGCAGTATTTTGAAGATCAGACACAAGACACACTCCACTCTTCCATTAAAAATAAGTCACCTAAATTTGGACCCAGACATTAAACTAATTGGAGAAATTAAGATCAAGTTATGATCAAGAAATTTGAGTGGACCTCATAGAACTCCAGTGAATTGCATTAACCAATAAGAATTTATTCTTTTTCCATCTGGATTGAAATGCAGAATATAGCTATATTGACATTTACAATGTATTAAAGATGCAAAAAGAATAAAAAGAATCTAAACAAATAATAGCAACATAAATAATGACGTGAAAACCATTATAAATAAAGCTGTACATTTCTTACTATTGCGTTAAAAATATCTTATATATATATATATTCACTTTGATGGTTAAAAAATATTAGGTCTGCATTTCATAATAATTGTATTTTATTATAATGTCTAGTCTTTTATTGGCATTTAATTATAATAATCAATGTTCTGATATGTCTCTTATCTAGAATACAGAGAACGTTTTAATTGCTTTTGATAGTAATAATTATTATCACTTACATTCAGTCTTAGCCTCTATCACTAACTGTTTACACTGTGTTGTTACTACAATAACATAAAACAACTAAGGCAGGAGTCTCTCCTGAAATTTTAGAAGAAAACTACAGACGCTTAGAAATAAAACCTTGTTGAGGTATTTTAGCCTCTAAAAATGTTTGGTCGAATATTTCCTGATGTCTTGTACAAACATAACTAATGTTTATGTAGTATTAAATCTCTAAATGTTAAATAGTATTTAGAATAAAGATTTATTCGGTAATTAAATGGTGGACATTAAGTAATGACGCTTAATTAATTACAAGATGTCACTAGTTACATTTAATTAAGACTAGATTTTAGTGCAGCTTAGAATGTAAATTTATCATGGTTTTAATATTCAATTGCACATAATGATTGATAATACATACGTGATATATAGCAAGCAGAATAAACCTTTGCATATTCCTTGGACAACTGAGAGATAACAATTTATGTTGGATAAGTTTTAGAATGATCCTATGAATATTTACTGGATATATGTTACTAACATGTTAGATAACAGCTAAGTCTAATTTCTATTCAATAATATGCCTATCTCTAATGTTTATCACATGGTCAACTGGTATTAACTTATACCAAAAACTATATAACCAGTAATCACAGACTTAGTCTAAATCATGATTTTGTAGTATAGCACAGTAAAGTAAAGTACATACTATTTATTCATTATAAGAGGTAGTAATGACTATTGAGAGTAGAAATATTCCTACTCCTACTCCTACTGCTCTATAAGTCAAATGTAAAACTGTTATTGGAACCAAAGCGTTCAATGTTTTTCGTTCCAGCTTATTTCTTTATCGTACCAGACTGAGCTATCCTAATAAGGACATGATAGTATAGGTATTGAGATAAGATCAAACAATCTTAGTGGCTCTGTGATCTGTCATGAATTGTATTGGCCAATAAGACGTTTATATAATTGATCCCATTTAGACTATTGCTTATATTATCTTAAACAAAGATTGGAAAGCGTAAAAAAAAAAAAAAAACAAATACAGAAAGATCTGGTTTCATTCATGCGTTTTATATTATGTCTATAGTTGTCAAAGAATTTAAAATAAATAATTCATATACTATACTAGAACGCCAACTAGTTGAGTTTAATTTTTATACTTCCAACAATAATAATACCGTAGCTATATACACGCAGCCATAGTTAAATTATAGTTATTACGTATACAATATAACGCCGGGTAAGAGGCTAAAAGCTTCCATATCTATTGATCAACAGAGAAAGATTCAAGAGCAAATAACTAGAGCTTTATCCTGCCCTCTATCTGACGACGATCATCTAATAGAAATAAGTAAAGCAGATACTAAGCCTATTTCCAATAATGGCCATAGACATTACAGCTAACCTAAAATCTGTAGGGAAAAAGAAGCAATTCATCCAACTCTCCCCTGATACAAGTGACGAAAATATTTTAAAAAATCTCCTTGAGGACTTGGATATTGGTACAAGTCCCAAATCTAGTGAAGCAATAGAGGGACATTACATGCTTGTCGACAGTGACGCCGAGTTTACAACAATCAGTGAAAACTCCAACAGGGAATTGAAAGCTCAGCAACCTAAAAGCGCTTCTACTGACAACTCCAATCTACTTAACAAAGAACCTACATATAGAACCATGCTAGGGGAGCAGGACACTAACGTTTTACAAGAACATGGTCTTTTCGTGGGACAGCAACAATTGATTCTTGGCATTCACCCAGTTTTTAGAACTGAGATAATAGAGCAATTGCTCATGCAATTGGGATGAAGGGCACCTAAAGTTATCCCACTTCTTCCAATTTCCAAAGAACCGATCTTTTCAGGAAAACAACATGGAATCAGTTACACCAAGTAGGCTACGTGTATCAAAGACAAGATGCAGGTTTTTCATGTGTCTACAGGCGAGAGAAGATGAGCCAACTATTCAACAGCTATACACTATTTATATGCATCAGTATCAATGAAGCAACGTTTGATAGCAGGTTGTGAGTAAAATTAAATTTGCATTCTCAACATGGAAAGGGATGAAAAGCCTATTTTATGAAAAAGATATGGTACAGCAGACTACTTGCATGTTGGAATATTTTAAAAAATCTTTGAAAACAACAGAATATGGCAATGAATATATTGCAAGAGTAGTGATTTACAGAAAAAGACTTAAAGGAACAATTATGGAGCAGCATTTCCAAGCTATTATCACAAAGATAATCTTTGACCTGCAGTCAATATGACACGGAGGTCAAATCCAAGCTTTCCGTCATGTTGCCAAAAGTTGTGCCTAATGAATTATGAGACTTTTCATTCTAAGTTCATGCACCCCAGTCCAGCTAACATGTCTATTTCATTGACAATGTCAAACAACTTGATGCTGGACAAGAAGAAGAAAGACTGTGCAATTTACGGTATTTCCAAAGCCAAGAGAATTCCATACCCAGAAGGAACTCACCAAGCAACAAGAGTAATGCGGAGAACACACCTAAACCTAACTGATTCCTTGGGCTGTTACTACTTTAGTATCCAGTATGTGTTAACCTTTAGTAATTTTTAGAGACAAATACTCATACTGTATTGAAGTGTATTACTCAGGAAGAAATCAGAGACTTCTGAAATTTTCAAGAGATACCACACCTATGCTACAATCATACATGACAAGCTTATGGGCACTTTGGTAGCTGGCAATGGAACAGAATATATGAACTCGAAAGTTTCACCATATCTGGAGAAATTTGGCATTTACCATCAGAGCACGGTTCCTCATCATATTGAACAGAATGAACTTAGTAAAAAAAGGAACCAGACATTGCACACAATAATAAAAAGTGCTACCATAGAGAGCAGGTTTTCTTAAAATTTGTAGAAGTAATTTAGTCCTTAAAGATATTTGGCTGAATAATTTGTGATGTCTTTTATAAAAATACTTACTTTTTATGTATCATTGAACTTCTAAATGTTCAGTAGCGTTTATAATAAAGCTTCAATGTTTAACTAAGAATTTGGACATAAGTTTTTAATCATTAATTAAATACATGTCATTAATTGTAGTTAATTAGGACTAGATGTATAGTACAGTCTAGAACATCAATTTACTATGGTTTTAAATAGTGCTGGTCATATGAAATTTAATCAATCATGATGATTGATAATACACAAGTGACTCATAACGTTATCCTTTAACATAATCAGTGGACAATATGTTGGTAGCAACATGCTAGATAACAGTTGGGTTGAATAACTTTCCAATTATATGCTCATCTTAAAGGCTTAGCACCTGGTCATCTGGCATTAACCTAAATCAACAACCACATAACCAATCCCAGACTTGGCTTGGATTGCGATTGCATAAAATTGTACCATAAAACAGCGTACATAATATTTACCCGATATAATTTGTAGTTATAACCGTGAAGAGAAGAGTCATATCTACGTCTATTACATTACGAGTCAAACAAAAACCTTTCAATGTATCCACAATAAAATTGGGGTCTGGAGGTAAGAAAAAAAAATGGGTACAACTATTCTCTGACATTATTAAAGAGGACACTTCAATAAATAGTTTAGATAATTTTAACATTAGTTTAAGTGAAACAGAAGAGGGATATCATATGTCCTTAGACAATGAAGCCGAATCGACAACAAGCAGTATAGATTCCAACAATATCTTTGGCATTAAGCCATTAGGAGAGCAGCTTTCACCTTGAATATGCTCCCAACCAGGTTTTAACAAATTCAAAAATACCCTGGGATTTATGGCAACAACATACCACACCTTTCCGCCGACTCAAAGCGTATGAATGTAAATGCTACTATAAAAATGAGACCAGCAACCAGATGGCACCATGAGGATGGGAGGCAGTGATGCTGGTATATCAAGATACCTAAAAAGCATACAGGCTGTTGGATACGTGAAGCAAAAAGGCAATAATCAGTAGGAATGTCTAATATGCTTAGAAACAAGTATATCCTGAGCTGAAAAACAGTTAAAGCTTGTTCAAAGTTGCTATATCTTTATATTTTTTTATAGTGAAATAAAAACAGAAAGGGAACAGACGAGTATGCTGTTTTCTTGAAATAATATATATCAAGGTCGTATTATGATATGGTTTGGAGTGCCCCCCTTTATTAGGTGTTTTGTTTGCTTTTGTACTTATTTCTACCACCACCAGTGCTTAACTATCTTGGGGGTAATTTTCAGATATTAATGAATTAATTCATTAGAAGAATATTGGGTAATTAATTAATTCTGAGCCACTCTATTTTAAATATCCTATGATGATTAAAACTACAATTGCGATCAACCATCTCGTAACAGTGATTAATTAATAATTTGTTAACAACCATGCCTGCTGCGCTTGTTACTAAAACCTTGGTTGATCTACAAATGAAATGGTATGGTAAAGTTCATATGGCCCGTAGTGTGGGATGTTCTAACCAGAATAGTCATAACATATTTTGGACAAACCTTTTTCCAGATCACGAGGATAAGCCCCCATGAAGAGCAAAAACTACCAGTACAACTGGAAAAGGACCCATTACATACACAACATAATCTGTCTTCATTAAAGAAATATTAGAAGGATATATCAACTCCCCATAAATTGAGTAAGGAAAACAGGGACAAAATAATTAAGAAATAAAGGGAAAAAAAAAACTGGAGGACGGTTGGAGTAAGAAAAACAAGGGGGAGGCAAACCATAAAAAAGAGATTGCACACCCCCACGGAAATGCAAGTATGCTCTCTTCACTGCTACGTTTGGTTGGAGATAACAAACAGACCCCATCTCAACACATGTAGCATACTCAGCTACAGAAGCCAATATTTATGGTCAAACTGTATTCAAACCAGTTCATGCAGCCATGAACTTCCCTCAATGGCCTCCATGGGAGGCTCTGATACACAAAAGAAATGGAGGTTCTGTCAGACAATTTGTTGGATATTTTCAGCTAGAACGTTTTCCAAACGTTTATTTGTTTTATGTTTAATTTAATTACCGTGTTATTTACCTCCATTTTTATTGGCTACACATTGAATTTAATTAATTGGGATCACAATTGCTAAAGGCACTGTAATATATATATATTACATAATCTTAAGTATTTTTGGGAATCTGATAAAGTATTAAGCTCAAGTGTAAACCCAATCGTTATGATAGTCGTAGAAACAATATATTTATGGTTTGCACTATTCATACTGAACAAGTTTCAGTAGAGTGGCGAAAACTATATAAAACCGTCACTAGTCTCATAACAGGACCGGAAATTATTAATAATAAACGTTTTTTTTACCTATGTTAGTCATTTATTTATTCTTTAGATATTGAAATACAACCTGATAAAGCGCATAAGAAAAGGTATCTTAAGAAGGCGCTACTTTTGACACAAAGGACATTTTCAAGGGGAATTCGTATGAAAAAGAAGAAGAAAGTTTTAAATCTTCTCTCGTCTTCAGAAGACATGCCGTTCAGAAATACTGACAAAATTTCAACTAAGACGTATATACCTGCCGTCAATCCTATATATCAGCCTCTCCCATTGTCATCCATCAATTAGTAGTTTGGACAAATCCATGTACACCGTATCTACTTCTGATGGAGATATTACTGACATTGGCGACGTAGAATATGATACAATTCGACATGAAAAATTGTGGATAAACCATAAGGGAAACCATTTTTAAAACCATTGTGATTTTTCAACATCAAAAGGGACAGTAAGGGAATAGTACTAAATACAAGGCACGATTTGTAGTAATGTGGAACTGGCAGCAAGAAAACATAGACTATTTTGACGTAGAGTCCCCGGTTTGCTCTTTGACGATTATACGACTTTTACTAAACCAAGCAGCATCAAGGGACTAGAAGGTTGTACAACTAGATATAGTAAAGGTTTATCTAAATAGTAAATTAAAGAAAAATATTTTCATGCATCGCCTAGAAAGTTATGAAGACTTAGACTTTCCGCGCAAAATGTGCAAGCTTCAAAGATCGTTGAATGGACTAGAAAAATCTGAATAATCTGGTAGCATACCTTAGTTGCATTCATTGCTACAGCTCACCGTTTCCTGACCAGCTCTGATGCCTGCCTATTTGTATGTCATGACACACTGTACTTCTTGGCCATACGTGTCTACGTAGATGACATGTTAATCGTTTTTGACAATAATGCTGCTACACAACAGTTAATTGACTGCATGAAAAAACAATTTGTTAAAGTCTTTCAACTACTCTAAGTGTTAAGCTTTATACTTCATGATGTCTTGTACGAATAAACCTATTGTTAATGTCGCATTGTACCTCTGTATATTCAGTAGCATTTATAATGAGGCTTTAAAGAGTAAATTAAAGATAAATATTAATTAAAAATCATTAATTAATTACGTGATGTTACTAAGCATATTTAATTAGGACTGGATGTCTAGTGCAGTCTAGCATGTTAATTTTCCGTGGTTTTAAGATAGTGTTGGTCATTTGCATTTTAATCACACATAATGATTATTGTAAACCTACATGATACACTATCATTATTTATGTAATTAATTGGACAAATGATACTACAGCGTGTTAGATAATATTTAAGTTGAGTGTCTCCTCAATAGCATATTTTGCTTAAAGGCTTATCACCAAATCAACTGATATTGATCATGAACTAAAAAATATATAACCAGTATTCACAAACTTTGTCTGAACCCTAATTTTTGTAAGTGTTGCATAATTAAGTTTTGTACAAAAGACTATATTTTTATTGGTCTTTATAAGTCATTATACAATACAGGGAAGTGATACATCTACATCTATTGTACCCAGAGTAAAGCAAAGGTTAGTTATTCCATCAATAACCAAGTCAGGATCTGTGGGGAAAAATAAATTTGGGATTGAACTCTTGTTTGTCAAACCGCAGTAACGAGGATTGTCTAGAAATGTTTTAGAGGACTCCAACTCCAACACAAGTGAATCAAATAATGAACGTCCAATGTCCGTAGATAGTAAGGCTGAATCTTTAGATTTAAGTTTAGATTTCAACACAATTTGAAACCAAGGTGATGGAATTCGGTCAGATAAAAGACTGTATGACTCAATACGTAGAAAAAACAACATATTTGTTTTTCTTCCACTCATGGATTAAAGGATGGTCTTAGATAGAGATGTCCTCCCCCTCCACACTAAGAAGTAAATATTTTTATTTGAATCATTTTTCGGTTATTATTAATAAATTGCGTAGGTGTTATATATTCTTGCACCAATATATTGACCCGTCAATACACCAATTCTCGTCCAATAATGGTTCAGGATCAGGATTTGGACCTTGAGGCCTCTTTCCTAAGCATACGGAGATGATTACCCAACGCACCACGTGCACTAATATTTTTGCTTATATTTATTCCTATATCTTAATATCATAGCATAAAAGCACTTACAGTAGTGAATCGGCCAATGAGTCATTTAGATATTGAAACAGTGGTATATAATCCTTCCATGAATTTTATTAGTCAATAAGAATATATATAATTGGTTCCATTTAGATTATTGAACAGCGATGCAAATGTTAACCAAAAAATAACACCCACTGTAAAGCAACGTATTAAAGACAACAACAATCAATAATAAAGGCCCAGCTGCTCACACATATGCTACCCTCGTCACCCCCAGGTATATGCAGCAACCCCACACGCCTGTGTATATGTACACTACCGTTATAGGCAAATAAGAATACGTTTGTGACACACACAACTTTGCATTTATTTAATATATGTTAAACCATATTGTCATACATATATATATAGTCCTATTATATAACACTTAAATGGCGACCCCGAAGCCTGTAAACAAATCACTAGAACTACCACAGATTGCTATATTACTTTTATTATTTATTGTTATTATTATTTATTAATCTAAATCTCAATATTGGACCAATCATAACCCACATTTAATGGTTCCCACATTCATAAACTAACATTACTCACCAATCAAATTCAGCCCAATTCTTCCATTGCTTAACCTTTAATAGTTCAATGATTTTGATTGCTTACTTAAAGGTTTTTTGCCCTATTATATATTTGTTTTGTATTATGGGGGCAATCCTAGTTATAAAGGCTCCCAGTTGCCCCAGTAGAAATATAGACTACTGTAATTATCCCAAGCATGCTGTGACACACCTTATTAGTTACTCGACTTACCCTTGACAGGATACCTAAGCAATGAGTTATCTGGACATGAAGACCCATTTTGATCGATCATCTTAGATTGGCATTTAACACCAGTAGATTGTACCAACACATATAACTACTTGTTAATAGCATTATAGCTATTAAAAGAAATTTCCAAATTAATTAAGTATCTCTGTTTTAGCACTCCTACTTAGCCTAGACAGATTATAGCACTCAGGGCAAGATTATAATAAAATAACTACACAATAAATAACTTTTGCTTTAGAAATGTAACTTTTTTGTTCTATTTTATGATTTTAAATTTTTCAAAATTTATC